>SJYX01003814.1:114288-125760 GCA_006410675.1 Oreotragus oreotragus
TATTTATTTATTTTTTTACACGAACTCCCAAACATGAACCCCCCTCCCACCTCCCACCCCACATCTTCCCTCCAGATCATCCCCATACACCAGCCCCAAGCATCCTGCATCCTGCATTGAACATAGACTGGCAATTCATTTCTTACATGATAGTATACATATTTCAATGCTATTCTCCCAAATCATCCCTCCCTCTCCCTCTCCCTCTCCTTCTCCCTCAGAGTCCATATGTCCACTCTTTTTAAAGAAATCTCCATACTGTTCTCCACAGTGGCTGTATCAATTTACATTCTCACCAACAGTGAGAGAGAGTTCCCTCTTCACATCCTTTCCAGCACTTATTTTTTGTAGATTTTTTAAATGATGGCTATTTTGACTGGTGTGAGGTCAAAACTATATACCTCATTATAGTTTTGATCTGTGTTTCTCTAATTGTAAACAATGTTGAGCATTTTCTCATGTGTTGTTGGCCATTTGTACGTCTTCTTTGGAGAAATGCCTGTTTAGGTCTTCTGATCTTCTGCCACTTTTTGGAGGGGTTGTTTGTTCGTCTGCTGTTGAGTTGCATGAGTTGTCTATATATTTTGGAGATTAATCCTTTGTCAGTTGTTTCATTTGTAATTATTTTCTCCCATTCTGAAGGTTGCCTTTTAATCTTATTTACTATTTCTTTTCTTTGCAAAAGCTTTTAAGTTTAATTAAGTCCTTTTGTTTTTACTTTTATTTTTATTTCCATTACTCTAGGAGGTGAGTCAGACAGGATCTTGCTGTTCATGACAAAGAGTACACTGCCTATGTTTCCTTCTAAGAGATGTATAGTTTCTGGCCTTGAATAGCCAAAGCAATCTTGAAAAAGAAGAATGGAGCTGAAGGAATCAACCTACTTCAGACTATACTACAAAGCTACAGTCATTAAGACAATATTGTATTGGCACAAAAATAGAAATATAGACCACTGGAACAAGATAGAAAGTTCAGAGATAAATCCAAGTACTATAGGCACCTTATCTTTGACAAAAGGGACAAGAATATAAGATGGAGGAAAAGACATCCTCTTCAACAAATGGTGCTGGGAAAACTAGACTGTTACATGTAAAAGAATGAAACTAGAACATTTTCTAACACCATATACAAAAATAAATCCTTTAAGGATTTTACACAGCTGTTTTAAAATAACTTCTCTTAAAAAAATGGCTTTTAGGATTTAAAATATCTCAGCTAGAATTACATCACCTCTACTAGCTTTGTTTGTAGTAATGCTTCCTAAGGCCCCCTTGACTTCACACTCCAGGATGTCTGCTCTAGGTGAGTGACCACATCATTGTAGTTATCTGGGTCATTAAGACCTTTTTTATATAGTTCTTCTATGTATTCTTGCCACCTCTTCTTAATCTCTTCTGCTTTTTTTAGGTCCATACCATTTGTATTCTTTATTGTGCCCATCTTTGCATGATACATATCCTTGGTATCTCCAGTTTTCTTGAAGAGATCTTTAGTCTTTCTCATCCTACTGATTTCCCTCTATTTCTTTGTGTTGTTTACATAAGGGGGCTTTCTTATCTCTCCTTGGTATTCTCTGGAATTCTGCATTCAGCTGGATATGTGTGTGCTGAGTAGCTAAGTCATTTCTGTCATGTCTGACTCTTTACAACTCTATGGACTGTAGCCAGCCAGGCTTCGCTATCCATGAGATTCTCCAAGCAAGAATACTGGTGCGGGTTGCTCTGCTCTCCTCCAGGGAATTTTCCCCACTGAAAGAATTGAACCCACGTCTCTTAAATCTCCTACATTGGCAGGGGAGTTCTTTACTGCTAGCGCCACCCAGTACGCCTTCAGTTTGGGTATATCTTTCTATTTATCCTTTGCATTTTGCTTTTCTTCTTTTATCAGCTATTTGTAAGCCCTCCTCAGACAACCACTTTGCCTTCTAGCATTTCTTTTTCTTTGGGATAGTTTTGGTCAACGCCTCCTATACAGTCTTATGAACCTCTGTCCATAGTTCCTTAGGCACTCTATCATATCAAGTCCCTAGAATCTATTGGTCACCTTCACTGTATATTCATAAGAGATTTGATTCAGGTCATACTTGAATGGTCTAGTGGTTTTCTCTACTTTCTTCAATTTAAGCCTGCATTTTGCAATGAGGAACTCATGATTTGAACTACGATCAGCTCCCAGTCTTGTTTTTGCTGACTGTATAGAGCTTCTCCATCATTGGCTGCAAAGAATATTTTCAGATTTCAGTGTTGACCATCAGGTGATGTCCATGTATAGAGTCATCTCTTGTCTTGTTGGAAAAGGGTGTTTACTATGAACAGTATGTTATCTTGGCAAAACTTTGTTAGCCTTGCCCTGCTTCATTTCATACTCCAAAGACAAACTTGCCTATTTTGCAGGTTTCTGTTGACTTCCTACTTTTGCTTCCAATCTCCTATAATGAAAAGGACATCTTTTCCTAGTGTTAATTTGGAAAGTTTTTGTAGGTTTTTCTAGAACTAGTCAACTTCATATTTTTCACCATTAGTGATTGGGGCATAGACTTGGATTACTGTGATGTTGAATGGTTTGCCTTGGACATGGTTAGTGCTGTGATATTATTCAGTTCAGTTCAGTTCAGTCGCTCAGTCATGTCTGACTTTGCGACAGCATGCCAGGCCTCCTTGTCCATCACCAACTCCTGGAGTTCACCCAAACTCATGTCCATCGAGTCAGTGATGCCATTCAACCATCTCATTCTCTGTTGTCCCCTTCTCCTCCTGTCCCCAATCTTTCCCAGCATCAGGGTCTTTTCCAGTGAGTCAGCTCTTTGTTTCAGGTGGCCAAAGTATTGGACTTTCAGCTTCAACATCAGTCCTTACAATGAACACTGATATCCTTTAGGATGGACTGGTTGGATCTCCTTGCTGTCCAAGGGACTCTCAAGAGTCTTCTCCAACAGCACAGTTCAAAAGCATCAATTCTTTTGTGCTCAGCTTTCTTTATAGTCCAACTCTAACATCCATACATGACTACTGGAAAAACCATAACCTTGACTAGATGGACCTTTTTGGCAAAGTAATATCTCTGCTTTCTAATATGCTATCTAAGTTGGTCATAACTTTTCTTCCAAGGAGCAAGTGTCTTTTAATTTCATGGCTGCAATCACCATCTGCAGTGATTTTGGAGCCACCAAAAATAAAGTCAGCCACTGTTTCCACTGTTTTCCCATCTATTTGCCATGAAGTGATGGGACTGGATGCCATGATCTTTGTTTTCTGAATGTTGAGCTTTAAGCCAACTTTTTCCACTCTCCTCTTTTACTTTCATCAAAAGGCTCTTTAGTTCTTCTTCACTTTCTGCCATAACAATGATGTCATCTGCATATCTGAAGTTACTGATATTTCTCCTGGCAATCTTGATTCCAGCTTGTGCTTCCTCCAGCCCAGCATTTCTCATGGTGTACTCTGCATATAAATTAAATAAGCAGGGTGACAATACTCAGCCTTGATGTACTCCTTTTCCTATTTGGAACCAGTCTGTTGTTCCATGTCCAGTTCTAACTGTTGCTTCCTGACCTGCATACAGGCTTCTCAAAAGGCATGTGATATTATTATTCTTTGAAAATTGCCATACATATATAGAAATGTGTATCTATGTGTCTTATTTCAGGCTGCGATAAAAAATACCATAGATTGGGTGACTCAAACAACAACATTTATTTCTCACAATTCTGGAAGCTGGAAAATCTAAGATGAAGCTTCTGGCAGATATGGTGTCTGGTGAAAATTCTCTTCCTGATTCACAGGCATCTATTTTGTCTTTGTAACCTCACAGGCAGAGAACAAGGAGAGCTTTTTTATATTTCTTTTATAAGTCTACTATCTCATTCATAATGGTTCCATCCATATGATCTCATCACTTCCCAAAGGGAATAGTGCCATCACATTGAGGATTAGTATTTCAGTTTATGAGTTTTGGGGGGAATACACTCAATGCATAGCAATGACAGGTTAGGCAATACAATTTTTTCAGAAGAATTTAGTATTGGCAAATATGCATAAATAGGCCTATTTCTACATTGACGATGGAATATTATGTTGTATAATATTGGACAAAATCACATTGTACAAAAGAGTTGTATTTAAAATAATTAACTAGACTGTGTGGACTGACCACTGAGAATACACTTAGCTATATACCTTAGGAAAACTTCATGTATGTATAAAAGAAGATATGCAGATGGCTATTTCCTACAGACTTATTTAAAATGGTAAACTTTGATATCTAAATATTCATCAAAATGGAATAGATAAGTAAAACATAGATAAATTCATTGTATCTCTCAAGTTACAAGAAGAAAGCTATAGAGTCATTTGCCCAATAGATAACATTTGGAGTAACTCTGCAAAGATATTAACCTATGTTAAACTTAGAGGTTTACATCTGAAGTTTGCTATATATATCTTGATAAATTTTCAAAGTAAGCAAACAAACAAGGAGGAGTTTGTTGGAGGTAAAATTGAACTTACAATAAGACAAGTGTAATTTCAAGAGGAGAAGGGGATGACAGAGGATGAGATCGCTGGATGGCATCACCAGCTCGATGGACATGAGTTTGAGTGAACTCCAGGAGTTGCTGATGGACAGGGAGGCCTGGCGTGCTGCAATTCATGGGGTCACAAAAGTCGGACATGACTGAACAACTGAACTGAACTGAATTTCAAGTTAAGTTAAAGGCTTTGAAATTAGACAAACCAATTTGAATTTTGCTCCAAAACTGTTCATTGTGATATTGGCCAAATCTATTCAATTCTAAGACTCATTTATCTTGTATGTCACATGGGAGATATATATTGCAGATGTGTTTCTGAGGTTAGAGAAGAGAAATTTCTCAAAGATTTTGATGAATTCTAAAGATTCCAAGTTCAATTTTTGTAGTTATTGTTTATTTTTCAACTAAAAACCATTGATTTAATCTCTGCATTGCACAATGCATTCTATGTGAGTCACATTTATAATGACTGATCCAGTAATTACAAAGCATCTAGGAGACTATCTCTGGTGAATAATTGAAATGTATCTTTCTTTTCTTCACAGTGTCTCAAAGTACCTAGCATGGCTCAACACAATAGCCCTCTGTTGAAAGTCATCCATTTTTTTCTGTGATGTTGTATACTTTGATGACACAATGCATCAGGATACCCACTATTGGTACCCTCCTGAAACAATAGTCCTGTCTGTGGTCCCTTTTATTATCATACAGGCAAAGCAGTGTGCAACATTCAATAACTGGTGAACTAGACACAGTCTTTGCAATACTTTCATTCAGAGCTACTAACACTCACAGATGGATACACTACTGTGATGATGCTGGACTGTGCTTCTCTCAGATGAACTGCAAAGTTGCCTTATTCACTGGAACCCAGAGAGCCGTTCACTGTTATCCCATGTCTACACTATTAGCTCTTACTCCAGAACCAGCCTATGTTTTGGCCTGCAGTGTACAATAACTTGTGTTTTAAATGCAAGTTCATGCTATCACTTGCTTGAACAAAGTAAAACAATACAACAAATACAGCCTATTATCAATCCTTGTACTTAATACAGTATGTTTATGACAATAACTAGTGAACTGAGTTTTTAGTTCTATAGAAATGTTGTCATGAATATAAAAATTACAAAAGACTGATTAGATTACTTGCAGTTTAGGGAGCTATTTATATTACATCAAGAAGACAATCAGTAATAGCATGATTGGACCGCAAAATCCAGTAGTGTGTTTTATACAAAAGACTAATGCAGTTATCATATTTACCCTAAAATATGGATATAATTATACCATCTCACCTAACCATATGCTTTAGTGAGAACCCTTAAAAACAGGCTTTACTGAATTTGGTTAAACAAAAATTCTTTCATATGGTGCACATTAATCTATTATGCCTTTTTAGTAAAATGCAGCCCTGAAACAGATGGGAATGGTGGTCATTTATGACTTTCTCTTCTGAAATTGCCAATTCTGGAATATTGTCTAGGGATGCTCTTCTTATGCGGGGAAGGCAATGGCACCCCATCCCAGTACTCTTGCCTGGAAAATCCAATGGACGGAGTAGCCTGGTGGGCTGCAGTCCATGGGGTCGCTAACAGTCGGACAGACTGAGCGACTTCACTTTCACTTTTCTCTTCCATGCATTGGAGAAGGAAATGGCAACCCACTCCAGTGTTCTTGCCTGGAGAATCCCAGGGATGGGGTAGCCTGGTGGGCTGCCGTCTATGGGGTCACACAGAGTCGGACACGACTGAAGTGACTTAGCAGCAGCAGCAGCTCTTCTTATGAAGTACACCAAATAGCAACGTCCTCGCAGATGATAAAACATAGTAACTCAGTCAGAGCGCACTGAGACAAACATACATGTGTTAAGAGATTGTGTAGTAAAAACAAAATTCTTCCAGTGAGGAAATTTTCTAACTGTTCTTCTCAGAGTGCTGGGAGCTGTTTGTCAGTGGTTGGAGTGGGCAGCTTTCACCATAGAAAGTCCAGCGTAAAGGGAGTGATATATTGGACTCTATTTGTAAACTTTCTTATGAAGGCAGGGCTCCATTATTCACTAATACCAAACTACACAAAAAGTACTTCAGGTATGCTTAACCTTGTGCCCACTACCCTGTTAAACAAAGTATAAATACATGGTAATATTTATTGAAATTACAGAAATTTATAAGAAGAAAAATTGCAAAAGAATGATCATATTTTTCTAAAATAAAATGTAAGGGGTAATAGTAATAGGAAGCATTCATAGAGTATTTATTATAAAATAAATACTGATGTAATAGTTTTACCTGTATCAACTAATTTATTTATCACAGTGAATAATAATGCTATACTCCTAGCAATCCTATAATGATGGTAGTAATCCTGTTCTTTTGCAAATTTTAGAGATAAGGAATAGGAGTTACAGAAAGTTCAACTGACACCCCAGTGGTCAGAAAATGCTGTGATCAGGACTGGCTCTGCAATCTGTGTTCTTAATTATTGCATCACATGTTAAATTCAGGAAGTGGAAGTGGGACATTGCTCTGACATGAACTTTAATATGTCACAGAGGTAAAATAGCATGGTATTGCTTCAGAAATACATACATGATATTGAATAAGGAGAATAGAAACAGATAATACCTAGGTAGTAATTAAAATATGAAAAAGATTAAACTTTGTTAGTAAGGAAAGTAAAATTAAGCATTAAATTAAATAGGAATGAATATTTATTTGGAAACAAAATTTATTTCAATAGCTACTTCATACTATATAAAATTACTAGTTGATTAGGATATATATTTTTTTAAACTAATAGAAGAAAATGTAGAAGGACACTTTTAGAATTTAGGGATAGGAAAAACTTATTAAACAAGATGTCAAATTAAGAACACGTAAATAAAAGATTGAAAAAATTCACTACACAAAGCATAAAATTCATGTAGACATCATAAACAAAGGTACAGGACAAGCACAGGATAGAAAAAGCCTTTTTATGTTTGTTTGTTTAAACGCAGAATGGATTATCTATCATAATATACAGGAGGCTTTATGACTGAACAATAAAATGGCAAAAGAGAAAAAAAATGGGCAAGTGAAAAAATAGACTTTATGGAAAATAAGTACAAATGATCAATGCATGGATTGAAATATTTTCAACCTCATCAGTAATCTGCAAAAGTCAAATTAAAACAATAATGATACACATAAGTTGGATGAAATGTAAATAGTTAATATTCAGTGGTGAGGAGGGTAAAGGCAAATAGGAGTCTCATACATTGTTAAAGAATATGGTAAATTATTCAGATTTTTGGAGGTGAGTTGGTACCATCTACCAGGATTTAAATTTCTTGTATCATTTGATCTAATAATTCTACTAACTATTTCTCTAGAAATATTGGGACAGAGTTATAAAATACAGGCATAATAAAAATTAATAATAGGTTGTTTATAATATTTAAAATTCAAAACTACTTAAATAGTCATATTAAAATATAAAATATAAAATATATAAAATATAATGACACAATTAAAAGGAATAAAATAAGAATATGTATCCTGACATGGAGAGACTTTCAACATACATTGTTAGGTGAAAACACCCTGTTGTGGAACAGTGTACTTAATCCCATTTGTGTAAAGCTAAAATTATATATATTCTTGTAAATTAAAATGTAAGTGTATTTTTTGAACCATTCCAGAGCAAGTAAGAGACATGAGGCTCCTTTGACCTTAAATACTTCTATCAGTTCAGCTCAGTCGTGTCTGACTCTTTGTGACCCCATGAATCACAGCACGCCAGGCCTCCCTCTCCATCACCAACTCCCGGAGTTCACTCATACTCATGTCCATTGAGTTGGTGATGCCATCCAGCCATCTCATCCTCTGGCGTCCTCTTCTCCTCTTACTCCAAATCCCTCCCAGCGTCAGGGCTGTCTCTTATACACATCTAGATGTGTATAAGAGACAGCTGGATGGCATCACCAGCTCNTCCATTGAGTTGGTGATGCCATCCAGCCATCTCATCCTCTGGCGTCCTCTTCTCCTCTTACTCCCAATCCCTCCCAGCGTCAGGGTCTTTTCCAGTGAGTCAACCCTTCGCATGAGGTGGCCAAAGTATTGGAGTTTCTGCCTCAGCATCAGTCCTTCCAATGAACACCCAGGACTGATCTTTAGGATGGATGGTTGGATCTCCTTGCAGTCCAAGGGACTCTCAAGAGTCTTCTCCAACACCACAGTTCAAAAACATCAATTCTTTGCTGCTCAGCCTTCTCCACAGTCCAACTCTCACATCCATACATGACTACTGGAAAAACCATAGCCTTGACTAGATGGACCTAATGTCTCTGCTTTTCAATATACTACCTAGGTTGGTCATAACTTTACTCCAAGAAGTAAACGTCTTTTAATTTCATGGGTGCAATCACCATTTGCAGTGATTTTGGAGCCCAAAAAATAAAGTCTGACCCTGTTTCCACTGTTTTCCCATCTATTTCCCATGAAGTGATAGGACCAGATGCCATGATCTTAGTTTTCTGAATGTTGAGCTTTAAGCCATTTTTCACTGTCCTCTTTCACTTTCATCAAGAGGCTTTTTAGTTCCTCTTCACTTTCTGCCATAAGGGTGGTGTCATCCGCATATCTGAGGTTATTGATATTTCTCCCGGCAATCTTGATTCCAGCTTGTGCTTCTTCCAGCCCAGCGTTTTTCATAATGTACTCTATGTATAAGTTAAATAAGCAGGGTGACAATATACAGCCTTGACGTACTCCTTTTCCTATTTGAATCCAGTCTGTTGTTCCATGTCCAGTTCTAACTGTTGCTTCCTGACCTGCATATAGGTTTCTCAAGAGGCAGGTCACACTTCTATAAGAGAAGTTAAATTTTTCAGAACAAAAACTTGTTCTTACATCATCTTTTATCTTATATGATTTCATATTTAATCCACAGTCTCTATTCAAATATCATCAATTTTTCACATAATGCCCTGTATAGCCTTTTTTTTTTTCTCGGTCCAGGACTCAAACTGGAATACTCATTGCACTCAGTAATCATATTTCTTTAATTTCATTTAATCAGGAAAACTTCTTTGACTTTTCTTAGTATTTATTAATCTTGATATTTTAGAAGAGTATAGGCCAGTGGCTTTTGTAGATTCTCCTTCATTTTGGGTTTGTCTAATAGTTTCCTCTTTGGTTCAGGTTATCAATTTTTGGAAAGAATGTCACTGACCTTATGCTTGATCCTCAGTGCAGCGCCACAAGAAGCACATATCATTGGTTTGTACCCAACATTAGTGATGCTGACTCTGATTACTAATTTTTCATCTATAGTCAGGTTCTCTGGCTTCTTCAGAGGTAAAGAGCTGATAATTCATCACAGCTTCTTAAGGGAGAGTCTGTGACTTTTATACATATTTGTGAACTCTGGTTCTAGCAGTCACACCATACCTATATTTAGTATTCGCCATATTCGTGAACACTGTATTAGTCTCGGTGCTAGCGATGAATTTTCTCTAGAGTTATTTTATAACTGTGGTCTATTTGAATTCAACCATCACTATAAGAAATATGGAAACTAAGGGATAACCCTGAAATTTTTAGAGATGTTAACTATTTCAGTTCACCCTTTTTCTAACATACTTAAAGTGATTTATTCAGGCAATATTTCTAATGGTACATAGAAGCATATTTAATGTGATTAATCTACTTGTAGGTAATGGCCTGTCACTTGCTGGGTATGTCCCATTGCAGCTGGTTATAAATGAGTGAAAAGAACTTGTTGTTTCTGAAATATGCCTTGAAGGCTCCAATTTCCTATAATTTATTGAGTAATACTTGTTTACCTTATGCCAAAATAAAAGACCAGTTTTGTCAAACCAGTAGGACAGAATAGATGATTAGACAAAAAGTAATAAGTAGACAAAAGTAATAAATTATTTTGTATTTCTGTGAAAAAAATCTAGCTGGTTAATTTTTAAGCTTTGACACTGTATTGATACATTTATAAATATTACCCAAAATACTATAGGTATTTATAGGACTAAGGATCTTTTTAGGTCTTTAGACCTAACTGAGAAAAGAAACTTGTTATTATCAAGCACAAAAGTAGATTACATTAAATTTTATTTGAGAAACTACTATCATCTTAGAAGTATGGCTAATTTTGAATCAGTTCCTGTCAAAGCTTTAGATGCAGTGAAGTTACTCTGGATTACTGGTGACTATTTTTTTTTCCTTCCATTTTACTAGCACTTAGCTTCCCTTTTCACGATCATGGAAACAGCATGACTGTCTGGTTAAGTTTTTACCTGGAGACAGACCTGGTTTGAATTCTGGCTCTGGCATGTACCAAGGTATATCTTGGGTCAAGATGTTTGATCTCTCTGTTTTATTTTCCAAACAAAAGCATATATTAATACATAACCCAGAATTATTGTGAAAATTAAATAAGGTAATTCATTCAAAGCACTTGATTAAATGCCTCTTACACAGTAATTATGCTTCCTTGTGGTTCAGAAGGTAAAAAAAATCTGCCTGCTGCCATGCAAGAGACAAGGGTTTGATCCCTAGGTCAGAAAGATTCCCTGGAGAAAGGAATGGGTACCCACTCCAGTATTCTTACCTAGAGAATTCCATGGACAGTGGACCCTGGTGGGCTATAGTCTATGGTTTTGCAGAGTCAGACACAGTTCAGTTCAGTTCAGTCACTCTGTCGTGTCCAACTCTTTGCGACCCCATGAATCGCAGCACTCCAGGCCTCCCTGTTCATCACTGTCTCCCGGAGTTCACTCAGACTCACGTCCATCGAGCTCGTGATGCCATCCAGCCATCTCATCCTCGGTCGTCCCCTTCTCCTCCCACCCCCAATCCCTCCCAGCATCAGAGTCTTTTCCAATGAGTCAACACTTCGCATGAGGTGGCGAAAGTACTGGAGTTTCAGCTTCAGCATCATTCCTT
>SJYX01003814.1:140944-176062 GCA_006410675.1 Oreotragus oreotragus
CTCCTTTTCCTATTTGGAACCAGTCTGTTGTTCCATGTCCAGTTCTAACTGTTGCTTCCTGGCCTGCATACAGATTTCTCAAGAGGCAGGTCAGGTGGTCTGGTATTCCCATCTCTTTCAGAATTTTCCACAGTTTATTGTGATCCACACAGTCAAAGGCTTTGGCATAGTCAATAAAGCAAAAATAGATGTTTTTCTGGAGCTCTCTTGCTTTTTCCATGATCCAGCGGATGTTGGCAATTTGATCTCTGGTTCCTCTGCCTTTTCTAAAATCAGCTTGAACATCAGGGAGTTCACGGTTCACATATTGCTGAAGCCTGGCTTGGAGAATTTTGAGCATTACTTTACTAGCACTCAGCGCGGGCCGCTTGCGAGATATGATTTTAGTCTTCTTCAATTTATGAAGGTTTGTTTAGTGGCTTAATATATGCTCTATCCTGGAGAATGATCTATGTGTGTTTGAGAAATATATTCTGCAGCTGAATGGGATGTTCTAGAAATAAATATCTGTTATGTCCATCTAGTCTAACATGTAGTTTAAGTCCAGTGTTTACTTGCTGATTTCTGTCTGGATGATCTTTCCATTTTTGAAAGTGGGGTACTGAAGTTGCCTTCTATTATTGCATTGCTGTCTATTTTTCCTTTGAGAGCTATTAATATTTGCTTTCCATATTTAGATGCTCCTACGTTGGGTGCGTAAATATTTATAAATGTTATATTTTCTTGATGAATTGATCTCTTTATCATTATGTAATGACTTTGTCTCTTATTATAGTCTTTGACTTTACACCTATTTTGTTTTAAATAAGCTGCCCCAGCTTTCTTTTCGTTTCTATTTGTGTGGGATATCTTTGTCCATCCCTTCACTTTCAGTATAGTCCCTATGTGTGCGTAGCTGTGTCTGACTCTCTGCAACCCAAAGACTGCAGCCTGCCAGGCTCCTCCGTCCATGGGATTCTCCAGGCAAGAATACTGGAGTAGGTTGCCATTTCCTCCTTCAGTGGATCGTCCCCACTCAGGGACTGAGCCCAGATCTCCTGCATTGCAGAAAGATTCTTTGCTGTCTGAGCCACCAGGGAAGCCCCACTTTCAGTATATGTGTCCTTAAAGCTGAAGTGAGTCTTGTATGCAGAACATGTTTGGGTCTTGTTTTGTTTTTGTTTTTCTAGTAAGCTCCTCTATGTATTGGATTGGCTGTCCAGCCAATAAGAAGTGAAATCAAGCAACTGTTCATTATGCTGCAGTGGGATTTGAGATAGAAAATACTTTTCACAAATACCCTACTTTAATTAAAGTTTAGCATTTCCCACACAAAGGAAATAAATGATAATGCACTATTATGAACTTGTCTGCTTAGATAAATAAAACCACACAATGGGAATTTTAAAAGGTTTTGAGGGAACCCATGAATTATTAGTCATCCCTTTTCCTTTATTTCTCTGGTAATGTTTAGAACATGCCCCCTCTCTTCATTTCTGGAATTAGATAGCAGGATTCTATAGCCTCCAATGGACATGCTCTTTATTTATTTATTCTGAATTATTTTTTTCTGTGGCCTTGTCATTTTTACTTCATAGATTTGGAGGGAAGGTTAGACCAAGATTTGGCACTGTTATAAAGAGCAGAGTTGAGTGAGAATGTTAAGACTTCACATGTGGTTTTCTAAGGCAGTGGAGCTGAACCTCTCCACTATAATTTGGGAGGCAATGGAAAAGAACTCCCTCTTTTTCTTTTTACTAGTGGATATATTCATTTAAATTTCATCCTTTAAAATACAACTATTTCAGTGAGGAGAAAAGCATGAATATTAACGTTCCAGATGGGACTAGAAAGGAACTTTGCCATCATTTAGTATAAAGGTTCTTAAAATGCATATCCCCTTAGTTCCTTTCAAGATATCCATGTTGACATTGCAGTAAATGTGCAAAAGTAATGGTGAATGAAACTGCTGGCATCTTAAATTGAATAAGGGCAGTCTCACTCAGTGATGGTGGTAGTCATAGTCATCATTACATACTTGAACCAAAATACACACACATACTTCCCTGGTGGCTCAGACGGTAAAGCGTCTGTCTACAATGTGGAAGACCCGGGTTCGATCCCTGGGTTGGGAAGATCCCCTGGAAAAGGAAATGGCAATCCACTCCAGGACTATTGCCTGGAAAATCCCATGGACAGAGGAGCCTGGTAGACTACAGTCCATGGGGTCGCAAAGAGTCGGACACGACTGAGCGACTTCACTTCACTTCACTTCACTTAGCTTCATGAATGCCCCTGAAGCAGTAAACTCTATTTTTATTGGATCTTGACTGTGAGCCCATGTCTTTTTAATATTTTGTATGATAAAGTGAAAAGTACACATAAAAGCATGTTTGAGGTTACTGAAGAATGGTGGTCTCAGAGAAAAATACTTTTCTGATTGAGTTGAGTTGAACTAGCCATTATTTTATGGAACGACTTAATTTTTCTTGAACAACCAAGAGACAAACTATGGTTATTCAGATTGTAGTGTTTGGCAGACATTTTCTCAAAAATAAATAAATAAAAGAACAAAGCAAGCCTGCTTCTTTAAGGGAAACAACTGACAGTATCTATTACCAGTGATAAAATGTAAGCTTTCAAATGAAAATTAGAATTTTGGAAAACTTGTATTTGTCATCATAAGCTTGACAGCTTTCCAATATTTAAGGACTTTTTTGATGAGATTTGAGGTGATATTAACAAATACGATGTTTTGATATTATATAATAAAAAATGTCAAAATATGGAAGATCTGAATAAACCAGTGGTCCTATATTTTGCAGATGGATGACCAGTATATGATGTTTCAGAATCACAGAGTTAAAAGATGCATTCAAAGTGCAATATAGAACACTGGATTTTAATGCAACTGAGTATGAAAAGTTTATTGGTATGGTTTCAGAGTTCACACGGTAATTAACCTTTAAGAAAGTATGTTTGTTGAGTGTAGTGTGGTCCCAAAGAAGGATATTCACAATTATCACAACAGATTGAACACAAAATGCAAGAATGCAGCTCTCTTCTGCTAAGCCAGAAACTCAAGAGATTTGCCAAAAGGCAAAGAAAATGCCATTCTTCTTACTAAATCTGTTTTGCTTCAGAACATACAGTGATTGTCATACAAATATGTTATTTATGTTGCTTGTAATGGCTTTATTTCTGTTATAATGAAAAAATGGATTTAAATTTCTCAGTTTAAATTTCTAAAGTCATAATTATCATTAGATATAAGCCACATGAATACAGGGGGCGCTTCATTTTTAAGAGTGTGGTAGTATCTTGAGACTGAAAAGTTTAAGAACTTTTGTTCTAAACCAATCTTCTGACTTTTAAAATGGGTAACAGAGGCCGTGAAGTGACTCATCTGCTGAATTGCAATTGTGACAAGGTCTTATTTCTGCTTCTCTGGTGGCTCAGATGCTAAAGAATCTGCCTGCAGTGCAGGAGACCTGGGTTCGATCCCTGGGTTGGGAAGATCCCCTGGAGAAAGGAATGGCAACCCATTCCAGTATATTTGCCTGGAGAACCCCATGGAGAGAGGAGCCTGGTGGGCTACAGTCCATGGGGTTGCAAAGAGTCAGACATGACTGAGTGACTACACTTTCTTTCATTTTCCTATTTCTGCAAACCATTTCCAATATTTTCATTGTTTGTTTTTCCCCTACTACACACTACTACCATGACTGCCTTCGGGAGAAGGGAAGCCGCTCTCTAATGAGAAAGCTGGGTGGGAGCATATTCTTGGAGGTCAACTGGGGTAGGGCTTTCTTAACACCTGGGAACGAGAGGCCAGAGGGCCTCTTTCAGGCACTGGTGCCTCCATCTGCAGAGATGTGTGCTGAGAGGAGATGAGGCGGTGCGAGTGAAGGAAGAACCACACCTACTTCCAACTTTATTCCTCTTGTCCCAGAACACAATGACCTTTCCCTTGTCTTTCCCTCCAGGGAGTTTGCACGTTGGAAAGTGAACAACCTGGCTCTGGAAAGGAAGGACTTCTTTAGTTTGCCACTGCCTCTTGCCCCAGAGTTTATCCGGAACATACGCCTCCTGGGAAGGAGACCCAACCTGCAACAGGTCACCGAAAACCTGATCAAAAAGTATGGCACTCACTTCCTACTTTCTGCCACCCTCGGAGGTAAGCAGTACCTTGATCTACCATCCTACACTCGCTGGCTGCCAGACCATCGGAAATAGCTTTCTAACACCTGTTGACTACAGCTTCGATACTCTTCCTGGATCTTTTATTCTTCCTGTCATTTTTTTGACTGGGAAATGTTCTCATTCTGGTGCATTTGTCAACAGTGTAATCTCTTGACATCCAATTTCATTGCCAGAACATGGCTCTTTGCTTTTAAGCATCCTCCTGGGGAGGAGTTTGTGGGGTAAGGAGGTTGGGAGACAGACGTCTACTAAGCACTTGCCAGCAGGGGACGCTCCAGTTTTCTTTTGGCTGAGCTGTCTAACCCTGAAGTTTCTCTGTATCCTAATATTGGCTGTGGCAATGGCACCCCACCCCAGTACTCTTGCCTGGAAAATCCAATGGACCTACGGAGTAGCCTGGTGGGCTGCAGTCCATGGAGTCGCTAACAGTTGGATAGACTGAGCGACTTCACTTTCACTTTTCTCTTTCATGCATTGGAGAAGGAAATGGCAACCCACTCCAGTATTCTTGCTCAGGGACAAAGGAGCCTGCCTGGCTACTGTCCACAGGGTCACCCAGAGTTGGACACGACTGAAGCGACTTAGCACCCATGGACTCCTGCATTGCAGGTGGACTCTTTACTGTCTGAGCCACCAGGGAAGCCCAGACACATAGGCAAAAAAGTAAATGTTCATTACATTCCTGATCTCTCTGCTTCCACTCTGTAGAGACTTGTAACCAGCCAAACAGATTCCAATGATTCTGGGCTGGATGGAGGCAAAGGTGGGGTGGTACAACCTCTGGCTAGGACTCAGAGCAGAATTGAGAGCTGGAAAGAGGCAGAGTTCTCTCTGTCCTGGAAAGAAGAAAGCAGGCTTTATTATAACATTTAGCTCACTGTCTTATGGACTACAAAGGAACACTCCAAGGGTTCAGGCCAGCTGCTGACATGTCGTAGGTGTTGAGTGTTTGAGGGGGAGAAGGGAGGTTGAGTTTCAAGGCTTTTGCCCTTTCTTAGGGAGCAGAAATATCCACGGTGATTCTTTATAAACAACTTGAGAGAGAGAATTTTATCTTCCCCATAGAGGTAGATTGCCTGAGACAGAGATCAATAGCGGATGTTAAATGGATGAGCTGGAGGGGCGGGGGATGAGCTTTGGGAGATTACAGAAGTGAGGAGGAGGAAGCTGGCCTCTCAGGCAGTGGTGCCCTTATCCTGTGGTGCAGTCTGATGAGAGTGTTCCGAGCATGGTCCAGATGGGAAAAGGCTGTCAGCAGGGGCCACAGGCTCCCTCTTAGCTCAGTCTGAGGGTTTCGCATTCTTATGGGTAGGGGCTCGGGGAGCTGAAGGCCTCACCAGGACGCCCATGCTGTTTGCTGTAGGAGAAGAGTCCCTGACCATCTTTGTGGACAAGCGGAAACTGAGCCGGAAGTCAGAGACGGCAGGAAGTGCCTCTGTGATCGGGGGCAGTGGGAACAGCTCCGCCGTGTCCCTGGAGACCCTGCACCAGCTGGCAGCCTCCTACTTCATCGACAGAGAGAGCACTCTGCGCCGGCTGCACCACATCCAGATAGCCACGGGGGCCATCAAGGTAAGGGCCTGAGAGGTCCTGGGGGAGGCAGGCAGAGACACCAGGCAGAGGCCTGGGTCTTCGCCAGCTCTACCTCAGCCAGGCCTGACTGAGGGTAGTGGGAAAGCAGCTTTCTGATGTGGGCACAGCCCTAAACCAGCCCTAAAGTCTGGGCAGGTGCTTCCTTCTGCAGCAAACAGCCACATGGCATCTTTCCTAAGGCAGGCTCTAGCTGAGGGAACCTCGGTGAAAGGCAACCAGGGTCACTGCTTTCCAGAGGTCACACTGTAGTGGGGGAAGGAAATAATAAGCTTGTGAAAATCAGCAAAGTCATTCCAGGTCATGATATAAGGGGAAAACTGAGTCATAGGTGCAGATTTCCTGAGGCGAGAGGGGCAGGGGGAGGGCACTTGGGGTTTAGACTAGGGTCTGAACCCTTAGAAGCCAGCTGTGTGTAGATCTGAGGGAAAGGTGTTCAGGAGGGGGGAATGGTAAGTGCTAAGGTGCTGAGGCAGGAACCAGTGTGGTGCCACGGTGAAACCCAGGACTGCTGTGACTGCAGAGAGGTGAGCAAGAAAGATGCTGGTGCAAGATGACGTTCAGAGGTAGGCTAGAGCGGTTCACATGGCTGTGATAAGACTTTTAATATAAGTCAAAGCACAGTGGAAAACAAGCAGAGGAGTGATGGGGTTTCATGTGTTTGAAAAGCTCAGTACTTCCTGTGATTTAAATAACTATAACGTCCATCCCATGTTCTCTAGAAGATTTCTAGGACAGTTCATGTTGTATAAGAGAAGAGAAGAGTAGTGATGATACTTGGGATCATTGGAGATTCTACTTCTAAATATAAAGTGAGGCTGTTGAGAATCAATCTTATATTCTGCTTTTATCCCACCCAAGAAAGACTCACAAGGAAGTTTTGTTCGTTCATTCATTTATTCAATAAGTATTTAAAATTTTTTAAATTTTATATTATAGTTGATTCACAATGTTGTGTTAGTTTCAGGTGTACAGCAAAGTGATTTAGTTATACACATTCATATATCTATTCTTTTTCAGATCCTTTTCCCATATAAGTTATTCCAGAGTATTGAGTAGAGCTCCTTGTGCTATACAGTTGGTCCTCTTTGGCTATCTGTTTTACATACAGCAATTTGCATATGCCAATCTCAACCCTATTGGACACCTATTATGTGTCAGGCACTCTTCTGGGTACACTGAGAATCCAAAAGTGAGTTACAACATATAAGTTCCTTCCCCTCATGAAGCTGAAATTCTAGTGGTGGAGACATAATTAAACACATAGATAATGTCAGGTGGGATTATTGGTAGAAAGACACAAAGTCGGGAAAGAGTATAGAGGGTGATGGGAACATGGTATTTTAGGGAAGACCAGATCAGAGATATGAGTGAAGTGAGGGTGTGAGTCACAAGGGTATCTTGAGTGACTACATTCAAGATGGAGCAGGGAGGGAGTGCAACTGCCCTGAAGTGGGAGTGTGCTTGGTATGATCCAGGAGCACCCACAGTGTAGCTGGAGTGGAGTCAGAGGAGTGAAGGGGCAGGTGAGACATGTGTGGCTGCAGGGGCCAGACCGTGAGGGCATTGCTGATGGGAGAAGGGCGTCCCTGGAGCCCAGCGTACCCATTACTGCACTGGCCAAGATGAGCAACGGTGGCTTGGATGAAGTTGGTGTAATAGTACTGATGGGAAGTTCCCAGGTTCATGTTATACCTGATGGTAGAGCCTATCCAGGATTAGCTAAGAAACTGGACGAAAGGAGTCAAGACTAACCACACGACTTTTGGCCTGAGTAACATGATGAATGGGGAAGGCAATGGCACCCCACCCCAGTACTCTTGCCTGGAAAATCCAATGGACGGAGTAGCCTGGTGGGCTGCAGTCCATGGGGTCGCTAACAGTCGGACAGACTGAGTGACTTCACTTTCACTTTTCTCTTTCGTGCATTGGAGAAGGAAATGGCAACCCACTCCAGTGTTCTTGCCTCAAGAATCCCAGGGACGGGGGAGCCTGGTGGGCTGCCGTCGGTGGGGTCACACAGAGTCGGACACGACTGAAGTGACTTAGCAGCAGCAGCAGCAACATGATGAACAATGATTTCGCTAACTGAGATAACACTGGGGTGAGGTGCCGATCTGAAAGAAGTGAGAAGTCAAGAGTTCAGTTTTAGACCTACTGGATTTGACATTCCTATTAGATATCTAACAGGCACTTGGCTATGCACACCAGGATTTCAAAAGAAGGTCGATATTGGAGATGTTAAGTTTGGCATGCAAATATATCCACATGTGTAGTTGGTGTTTAAAACTATAGGAAAGGATGAAGTGAGATCACTTGAGGACTGAATGCTGCTGATAAACTGGACCTAGGGCTTTGGATCATGAAGTACATCAGTTTTCAGCAATGGGCCAAATGAGGAGGATTCAACAAAGGAAGCTGAGACAGAGCATAAGGTAAGAAGAGAACCAAAGTTGGATTACAAAGCCATGTGAGGAAAGGGCTTTTTACAAAAGAAGGAGTAGGCAACTTGAGCAGTTGCAAATATGACCTTCAACTTGGCAATGTGCAGGTAACTAGTAACCTAGATAAGAGTAGTTTCAGTGGCATGAAAGGTATAAAAGGCTGAGTGGAGAAGGTTCAATAGAGAGAGTGGAGTGAGCATTAGAATCGTGGAGACAATCCTTAACAAGTTTTGCTATAAAGGCAAGTAGAAAAATAGGTGATAGCTGGAGAGTGATGTGGGATCAAGGGAGCTTGTGTTTTTGTTTTAAAAATGGGAGATAGTCCAAGATATTGGTATGTTAATTACAATGACTCAGTAGAGAGGGGGGAAATCATGGTGTGGGAGAGATAGGAGATGATTGCAGAACCAGTTGAGGAGGTGAGAGAGGCGGTTTCTCCAGGCATTAGTGGCATGGCAGGTCTCACAGAGGAGCACAGACACTTCATCCCTTGTAGCACAAGGCAGTACAGAGCACACAGCATACATGCAGTGAGATGACAGGTGTGATGGCGGGAGGATACGAATATTCTCTTCCAATTTATCCCATTTCCATGATGAAACAAGCAAAGTCTGTGGCTAAATGGAAGAAGGAATTGCTGAGAAAAGAATGTATGAAATGTTTTTTTCAGAGAGTTAAGGTTATCAATTGACTAGATAAATGGAGCCAATTGTTGAGGGGCACAGAAGGCCCATTCGAGGCTCATGGTCATAATTATTACATGAAGCCAGTCAGCAGAGTTGTGAGTTTTATCAGATATATTCAGCCCTTCATGTTCAGACAAGCATGAGATAGATGGAGAGTTGAATTAAACCAAGATATGTGTGTGCGTGTATGTGTGTGTACAAGATGAAAGAAAAAATAGGCAAGAGAGTTGAGAGTATATAGAAAAGAGTGATTACAGTGATAGATCAAGGGATTTGAAACCTTTAGGGGATGGTAGAAAGTGAAAAGTTGACTAGGTCAAAAGATTGGAAGTCTAAATAGGTTTGATGACTTGTTACAGGGAAGAGGCTAGAGGAGGTACAATGTGTGATGTTTAATATAGCAGTTACAGAGGGTCAGGTTCTGGGGCATGACCATAGGCATGGGAGGCCAAGATGGGGTTCACTGGAGGACAAGATGAGGTGGGGAGGGCAGGGTGTTAAAGGATCACCTACGTGGATGCTGAAGTCATCAGGATGCTGAAGTCATCTGCTGATTCAGATCTGTTTGTGGTAAGAAAGATGGTGTTAAGCAAGCTAANGAGGGTCAGGTTCTGGGGCATGACCATAGGCATGGGAGGCCAAGATGGGGTTCACTGGAGGACAAGATGAGGTGGGGAGGGCAGGGTGTTAAAGGATCACCTACGTGGATGCTGAAGTCATCAGGATGCTGAAGTCATCTGCTGATTCAGATCTGTTTGTGGTAAGAAAGATGGTGTTAAGCAAGCTAAACTCTGAAAATCCTTAGTGAGGGAGAGGGAGTAACAAGAAAAATAAACCGTGACATGGAGCAGTAGTGAATGATAGTCCTGAGGGTTCTGACCTCAGAGGGGCCAGAGAAGGTTAGGGAGGAAGGGGGACCATTGGTCCTAGAGAAGACTGTGGGGGAAGACACGTCCTCAGAAGCTGCTAAGCTGTGCTTAGGACAAAAAGGTAAGGTGGACTCTTGAGAAAAGATGCAGGTTATAGATGTTCTTGCTGAGGGCTGATCATGAGATTCGGAGGGCATGATGGAGCATAAGTGGAGAGGAGGGGTCAGGTTAGGGGACGTCCGGGGTCTGGGGTGAGAGTCAGAGAAGAGGAAGACGGATGTTCAGGCAGACTTAGGGTACATTTTGGAGGCTAGTATCTTAGCTTAAACTGATGAAAGAAGGACTGTAATAGCATGGAGTGGGTTTTACTAAGAAGACAAAACTATGTAGAAGCCGCCTCTCTCTTCAGCCCTCTAGTGAGCTGTGTTAAAGTTGAAGGAGAACCTGTCTTATCCATTCATGAAAGGTAGGCCTAGATGAATAACTCCATGGTCCCATTAATGTCCCTTTCTAGCCTTTGACCTGACCAACTTTTCTCTTTCTAGCAATCATTCCTCCAGGGCCTTGTTGCTCATCTTAGATCTCTAGATCCATCACTAGAAACACTCCCTTACATGTAGTATCTTCAGCTCACTCATTGCCTCCTCTCTATGCTCATGGCCATTCAGAATGTCATCAACTCTTGCCTGATTTTCTTGCATAATTAGTCTTCCCATCCTCATTCTCCACTCTGCTCCCTGATTCATCATCTCTGCTGCTTGCATGAGTACAAATCATATCATTCCACTGCTTAAAATCCTTCAGTGGTTGGCTCAAAACCACCATCTCCCATTCAGGGAGGCAGTGTGATGCATGGGAAAGAACCCAAGAGTCTGAGCTCAGCTCATGGCAAGGCTTTGAACAACTTACCAAACTTCTCTGAGCCCCAATTAGTTCCTTCTAAAATCGTTGAACAATTAGAATAATTTCTACTGTGAAGGATTTCTGGGAAGATCTAGTAAGAAAATATATAGAAAGCATGAGCAACTGGACCTTGAAAAGGAATAATTCTGCTTAACAAGATGGGAAGGCAATTGAAGACTGTTGTCTTCTTAGTTTTAGCTCCAAGCAATCCTTTTACACTCTTCTCAACCCTTGCTTCCCCCGCCACCCACACCCTGGCTCCTGTCGCAACCCTTCACTTACCATTTATACCATTCTTTTGTGTCTCTCTTCCCCAGCACCTGCTCTTTTTTGCTTGCAATGGTTGTCTGTTTACTTGAGTGGCTTTTCCTACCCCTTCTTTGTTTGGCTCAAAAGCTAACTTTCTTGAAGCCATTCCTGACTCCCAAGGTAGTTAAATGCCCCTCTTCAGTATTTCAAGCATGCCTTCTTTATAGGGGTTGTCATTTGAACTGAGTGCTCATTAACAAGAGGACCTCTGAGACTCTGAGGTCCTTATAAGGGAGGGACCGGGTCTTAGCATCTTTGGTTCCCAGTAGAAGTACAGAGCTTGCCACATTATGGGTCATGAATCAAGGTTTGTTGGGTGAATGAGTCACGGACCCTACTTTTCACAAAGGCTGGGCTCTTCTCAGTGTATGTGCAGCTGCACGTAAGCATGTTCAGTTGAAAGAAAAAGGTAGCTTGAATGTCAGGATTGTCTGTTAAGAGGATTCTGGTGAAGGATAACAGAGCTCTTAAGAACAAGACACTGGATCCAGTGTAGACCCATGGGCATAGTAAAAGGACAGTAACACCCCCAAGATGCTCTGTTTCTTGTTGTAACACATCTCTACATTTTCATCTCTACCTGCTTCATCTTCCTGCTTCTCTAGTTCAAGTTCTTTCCTCTGTTTATTCTAGACTTTCTGTATACCAGGGACTTCAGCCTGCATTTAGCTTTGTCTTGCTCTGAAGCTGGCCCTGACTGAACATTACCTTTCTGTTTTGTCTCAGCCAGTGCCATCAGAACAAAGACCCCCTCTCTTGTTCATTGTAGCAGTCTCAGTTCCTGGTACATAGTAGGTGCTTTGCTGCTGCTGCTGCCAAGATGCTCCAGTCGTATCTGACTCTGTGTGACCCCATAGATGGCAGCCCACCAGGCTCCGCTGTCCCTGGGATTCTCCAGGCAAGANAGATCTTTTTTGTACAGTTCTTCTGTGTATTCTTGCCACCTCCTCTTAATATCTTCTGCTTCTGTTAGGTCCCTACCATTTCTGTCCTTTAATGAGCCCATCTTTGCATGAAATGTTCCCTTGGTATCTCTAATTTTCTTGAAGAGAACTCTAGTCTTTCCCATTCTGTTGTTTCCCTCTAATTCTGTGCATTGATTGCTGAAGAAGGCTTTCTTATCTCTTCTTTCTATCCTTTGGAACTCTGCATTCAGATGCTTGTATCTTTCCTTTTCTCCTTTGCTTTTTGCTTCTCTCCTTTTCACAGCTATTTGTAAGGCTTCCCCAGACAGTCTGTGGTATTTTTGTTGTATCAGCCTGAATGGACCAATACACTAAGATACTGAAATATGAGTTTTATTATTGATAAAGCTGAATTGGGAAATATAGCTCAGAGCCACAGCCAAAACTAGCCTTTCATAATTCTTCAATTGCCCAAATAATATGCCTCCAAGAGTTCCTTAATAAATGTATACACATAAGTAGAAAAAGCCTAATTTCTGAGGCTAAGTTGCTTTAAGAGAGATCTCATGTATGATTCATGAGTAAGAACCCAGTTTCTTCTCCCAACCTCACCTATTACTCTTTGAGCAGTAGATTTGGGTAAGAATAGTCTAGACTTTTAAAAAAAAGACAAAAAAAAAAAAACACTGTATTTTCCTTCTGGGAGTGGAGAGAAAATTCACATAAGGAAACATGAAAAATATGGACTACTTCAATAATCCTGCCAAGCTGTTTGTTCTTATAAGTGGACATCTTGATCCCACTTTCAGTAGCTCTCACACTAAATATCACTCATTGATCCCTTGTGCAATTTCTGGAAGCCACTATTGAATAGTTGATATTTTTATACAAAAGGCTTTGATATTAAGGAAAATGTATTAAAGAAAGTAAATATAAGTTCTCATCTTACGTCAAGTTGAAAATTCCTTATTCTAATTTCTAGTTCAAATAGTACCCAACTATGTGGTTTGCTGGGAGAAGGCAATGGCAACCTATTCCAGTACTCTTGCCTGGAAAATCCCATGGATGGAGGAGCCTGGTAGGCTGTACTCCATGGGGTCGCTAAGAGTTGGCATGACTGAGCAGCTTCACATTCACTTTTCACTTTCATGCGTTGGAGAAGGAAATGGCAACCCACTTCAGTACTCTTGCCTGGAGAATCCCAGGAACGGGGGAGCTTATGGGGTTCCACAAAGTCGGACATGACTGAAGTGACTTAGCAGCAGCAGAAGCATATGATTCACTCTGGATTGAATATGTGTTTCCCCTGCAGATTTATGTGTTGGAGCTTTACCCCTTGTAGTGATGACATCTGGATGCAGGGCTTTTGGGAAGTACTTAGATGAGGTCATGAAAGTTGGGTTGTCATGGTGTGGGATCAGTTCCCTTGTAAGAGGAGACACCAGAGATTTTGTCATGTGCTTTCTGTGCCATGTGAGCACACTATGAAAACATGCTTATCTATAAACTGGGAAGAGAGGCCTTTCTAGAACCTGACCATACTGGATCTCTTATCTTAGAATTCTAGCCTCCAAACTGTTAAAAGATAAATTTCTGTTGTCTATTCCACCCAGTCCATAATATTTTTCTATGGCAAACAGATCAGATGAATACCTAGTCCAGAATAGTTCTCCAGACATTTTGTAGAGTAATTTTGATAACATCTATTACCTTGATATTGAACTAATGTTTAATAAAATGACCTGAAGTTAAAAATTACAATGTCCTTCTCATAGTCAAATATACAGGAAGAAATTAAAATCCAAAAGTGTAATCCTTTTATTATTGTTAGTGTTTAAGATACTGAAAGTATAACATTATTAAAACCTAATGGAGGTTAAGAAACCAGTTTTTTCCTAACCAACATTTAGTCTTGGATAGGGGTCTTTTCAGATTCTCTGTGTAGAGCAAGTGTAGATGGCAATCAGTCTCTCCAGAGGATCTCATTTATTGCACTTCTTCATAGAGCATATAATACTATCATAAACCTGGTTCTGCATATAGTAAAATTAGGAAAAGTTAATCTTAGATCTCAGAGAAGTTATCACAGGAAAGATGATGTTCTTAGACTCTGGCTAAGGTAAAAGCAGAATATGAAGAAAGGAAAGTAGATAGACATAATATTTCTTTCATCCTCATCACAATACTGGTCGGTTTGTCCTAGGTTTGTAGAATATATGATCTGTGAGATCAAATTGACTGGGGGAAAGTATGACTACATAGTTGTGCTAGTTTCCTATTGGTGTTGTAACAATTTACCAAAATTTTCATGTCTTAAAACAACATAGACTTTCCTCTTATCCTTCTGGAGGTCATATTCTATGAGTCAGCAGGAGTATTGTTTTGGAACATTCTAGGAGAGAACTTGTGGAGAAGGCAATGGCAGCCATTCCAGTACTACTGCCTGGAAAATCCCATGGACAGAGGAGCCTGGTAGGCTGCAGTCCATGGGGTTGCTGAGGGTCGGACACGATGGAGCGACTTCACTTTCACTTTTCACTTTCATGCATTGGAGCAGGAAATGGCAACCCACGCTAGTGTTCTTGCCTGGAGAATCCCAGGGACGGAGGAGCCTGGTGGGCTGCCGTCTGTGGGGTCGCACAGAGTCGGACACGACTGAAGCGACTCAGCAGCAGCAGCAGGAGAGAACTTGCTCTTGCCTTTTCTAGCTTTAAGAGGCTACTGCACTGCTTGACTCAACTGCATTCCTTTAACATCTGCTTTTCTATCATTCTTCTCTGAGTCTGATCCTCCTTCCTCCTCTTATGAGGATCTTATTATGGGCCTATCCAGATACATCCAGGAAATTTTTCCCATCCGAAGATGCTTAACTTAGTCTCATCTGAAAAGTCCATCTGCCCCATAAAGTAAGGTATTCTGAGATTTTTCGAGATTAGGACATGGACCACTACTCTGCCTATCATTTGAGAAGACAAAGGCTGCTAATGCATACTAATCTTTCATTAAGTGATATTTGAAACATACCTATCGTCCAAAGAAATTAGAATTTTGTCCCCAGGGCATCTATTATTTTGAAGCCTTATTTCATACTCCCTTCTAAAATCATCTTCTTAATTCCTTCCTATTTAAACTTTGTGTCTCGGACGCAGACCAATATTGAACTGACCGGGAACACGGGGTGCACATTCTCTCATGAGTACTACCCATCAGCAGTGTTACCCTTGCTTTCTCTAAACTCCGACATCCTTATTTCATCTCTGTTTCAGCTAGCTATAAATGTACCTTTCAGTAGATTACCCATAATCTTCACATTTGCATCATGTGGGAAATCATCAGCAATATACTCGTAAGACAAAGCTGCAGCTGCTATACCTAAAGCTTATGCTCACATGTGTCTAGTGAGGATTTATATTTCTGCCATGTATTCGTCACTAGAAATTTTTTGTTTACTCATTACTTTTAATGTTTTCCAGGTCTTATATAATTTCTATTATTTCAATGGTAGAATGTTATATCCACTTCTTATTACCATATTCTTTCCTGCTAAACTGGACTATGACTCCAGTGCATATTTCTGATTTGGTCTCCGAATATTTTCAAGATGAAATTCTTAAATGGTTTAGCCAGCATCTCAACTTTCCAATAAGGCTAGAAATCTTTCTTGATTTTGACAGTCTTTTTTCCCCCCTTGCATTATCTTTGTTTGTGTACCCAGACTTTTTTTCTCAAAAGTATTCCATTAGGTTTTATGTTATGAAGTCTCTAGCAGTAATAGATATAGGTAATGAATTCTAGTTTTCTATAAAACTTCAGTCCATTGAAATAAATCTTGTTGACTTTCACCTTCTTGAGATGTATGCTACCACTAGAAGGGCTTTCTCATGATATCAGTGTCGCAAGAAATCAGTAAAACTTAAGCAGATTTTATTGAACTCTTTGTGTAGCAAATGTAAAACAATTTACTCTTTGGACTTTTAAGCTCTCATTTCAGTTGTTACCTCATATAACTGCATCATTTTAAGAAACCTTCAGGGTGAACCATTTACTGTAATCTATTAATCATAGTTCTCTGTGACAAGATGATTAATATATAGCTGCTTTATCAAAATCATTGGTTTAACCTCCATATATCATGATCCCAGCTAGGTGTTGGGAAACTATTTATTATTGACTATAAGGGGTCTTTAGAAAGTAGATATAAAAGGATAAGTACAATTACATCACTGCTATAGGAAAATAATAATTGAAAATATATTTTACACCTGGGCCTCATTCCAATAAAGTGGTTAATAAAAATAAATCAAAACAAACTATCTTATCAATGTTCTCCATTTATGATTCTGTATAAATTATGCAAAGAGTCATAAGAACAAAGATAAGGAAATAAATTTTCCAGGTAAACTTAAGTTAATATGTATGAGAAGTTTTTGGTAGGTTATTTATTTCCCTGATATACATTTTCAATCATCATGAATAGAATTAATTTCAATAGCTAAAGTTAAAAACTTCAAAGACATTCCAGTCAAGATGATTCTGGGAGTTCAAACATTAATTAACCACCTGCAATTCCAAAGGAATAGCAATGATAGAAATATATGTTAAAATGCATTTAAAAGGCAAAGTTGTGTATAAGAGCAAGATATATATCTCCAAGGGCAATGCATTAACATGACACAGTTAACATAAAAAGAATAGTAGCCAACAGTTAACTCTGTATGCTTGCCAGGCTTTTGCAAATGGACCCATGAAAAGGTGGTCTGGAATTTATTTTCCTTCTGGATAATTAAACGGAAAATAGAGCACACATGTCAGGGGACCAGAGCCAGACTGAAGTTTCCATTCTTCTAGCTCTCCTGGGAAAGGATGCTGAAAAGAGTTGAAATTGTTGCCCAGGTCTGAGGTTTGAACTTCTACCTGAAGAAGCTAAAGAAAGTAAAGAGAGCTGTTCAAACAGACCTTAGCCAAGATGGTAAATATACCAAATTAAAATTTCAGTCTCAAGGGCTGAGAGTCATAATAAAAACCGTTACTAAGGAGAGGTCTCCAGGAGGCTAGTTAGGGGCTACAAAAATGCTTGATGAGGAGGGGATAATTGTCACTCAAGATGAGATTAAAAAATTAAAGTTCTAAAGTACAAGAATAAAAATAAAAGTAATATATGAAGTAAAAGATACAAATAATGGAGCAATCTTAAAGGATTGGAAAAGGAAAATTCCTTTGTACAATCCCGATGAGAATGTAAAATGGTACCATTAGCTTGAAAAACTGGCAGTTGATAAGCTTAAAGAAATTAAACATTTATACTCTTATGACCCAGATATTCCATTTCTACATATTTATCGAAGATGAATAAAAACATATGTTCAGTAAAGTCATATAAGAATGTCTACAGATGTATTTATAATAGTCCCAAACTGGAAAAAGCCACAGGGGAGAATGTGTAAGCACATTGTGTTTAACTCTTACTATAAAATACTACTGTGTCAGATATCCGTGTTGTAAACTTCCGTAAGGACCACATGGCGAGGAACTACAGTTGGCTTCTGGGAACTGAAAGGAGTCATGGGCAATAGCTGGTAGGCAACTGGGGACCTTCATGCCTACAACCACAAAGGAATTAATGCTGCCAGAACCAGTCAGCTTTGAAGATGTCCATCTCTTGGTGAGAAGTGCATTCATGCTCACAGTTTGATATCAACCTAGTAAGACCCTGGTCAGAGGATTCTGTCACACTGTGCTCTATGCTCAGTTATCTGACATCCAGAAACTATGAGATAATAAACTTGTGCTATTTAAAGTTACCAAGTTTGTGAGTTATACAGCATTATGAAATTATTATAGTGAGAAATCTTATATGTGTTATTCCTTTCTACACTGAAGATTCTAGCCTGGGACTGCCTAATAAACTTCCTGTGATGATGGTTATGTTATATTTCTGTGTTGTATGACAAGGTAACCAATAACCACATATGGCTATGAAATACTTGAAATGTTGCTATAGCAACTGAGCAAGCATTAAAGTATTAAAATTAACTAAGCAGTTAATTTTATTTAAACTTAACTGACTAAATTTAAATAGCCATACATGTGTGGTGACTAAATATAGTGGACACTGCAATTGTAGCCAATGAAATTAATAAATAAAAATATGTGGGAGGGGGGTTCAGGGTTGGGAACTCATGTACACCTGTGGCATTCATGTCAATGTATGGCAAAACCAATACAGTATTGTAAGTAAAGATAAATAAATAAATAAAATAAAAATAAAGAGGACATACACACAAAAGTTCCAGTGGGGAGGAAGGAAGGAATAACATGAAACAAGACTGATAAAATGTTGATTATGATGTTGAGGATGGCTCTTGGGTTCACAGAGGTTCATCATTCTATTTTTATGTATGTTTCAATATAGTCATAATACAAAGTTATTAACAAAATAAATAATAATTCTATTGGAAGAGACAGAAGTGTAATTAAATAAATTTTACTCAGCTGAAAAAGATATGTCTAAGTAATAAAGTAATGCTCAAAATTCTCCAAGCCAGGCTTCAGCAACATGTGAACCGTGAACTCCCTGATGTTCAAGCTGGTTTTATGAAAGGCAGAGGAACCAGAAATCAACTTGCCAACATCCGCTGGATCATGGAAAAAGCAAGAGAGTTCCAGAACAACATCTATTTCTGTTTTATTGACTATGCCAAAGCCTTTGACTGTGTGGATCACAATAAACTGGAAAATTCTGAAAGAGATGGGAATACCAGACCACCTGACCTGCCTCCTGAGAAATCTGTATGCAGGTCAGGAAGCAACAGAACTGGACATGGAACAACAGACTGGTTCTAAATAGGAAAAGGAGTACATCAAGGCTGTATATTGTCACCCTGCTTATTTAACTTATATGCAGAGTACATCATGAGAAACGCTGGGCTGGAAGAAACACAGCTGGAATCAAGATTTCTGGGAGAAATATCAATAACCTCAGATATGCAGATGACACCACCCTTATGGCAGAAAGTGAGGAGGAGCTAAAAAGCCTCTTGATGAAAGTGAAAGAGGAGTGAAAAAGTTGGCTTAAAGCTCAACATTCAGAAAACGAAGATCATGGCATTCGGTCCCATCACTTCATGGGAGATAGATGGGGAAACAGTGGAAACAGTGTCAGACTATTTTTTGGGGCTCCAAAATCACTGCAGATGGTGACTGCAGCCATGAAATTAAAAGATGCTTACTCCTTGGAAGAAAAGTTATGACCAGCCTAGATAGTATATTGAAAAGCAGAGACATTACTTTACCGACTAAGGTCTGTCTAGTCAAGGCTGTAGTTTTTCCTCTGGTCATGGATGGATGTGAGAGTTGGACTGTGAAGAAGGCTGAGCACCAAAGAATTGATGAGTTTGAACTGTGGTGTTGGAGAAGACTCTTGAGAGTCTCTTGGACTGCAAGGAGATCCAACCAGTCCATTCTGAAGGAGATCAACCCTGGGATTTCTTTGGAAGGAATGATGCTATAGCTGAAACTCCAGTACTTTGGCCACTTCATTGGAAAAGACTCTGATACTGGGAGGGATTGGGGGCAGGAGGAGAAGGGGACGACAGAGGATGAGATGGCTGGATGGCATCACTGACTCGATGGACGTGAGTTTGGGTGAAGTCTGGGAGTTGGTGATAGACAAGGAGGCCTGGCGTGCTGTGATTCATGGAGTCGCAAAGAGTTGGACACGACTGAGTGACTGAACTGAACTAAACTGAATAATTCTTATAAAGTTTGCACATTTTCATAGTAATTGGATTGCTTACATAGATCTTAAAAAACAACAGATGCAAACTATTAAACCTCTAAGAGAGTTCTGTGATATGATGTGTATAAGAAAGAAAGTAAAAACATCAATGGTGTTTCTATTCACCAATGAAAAGCAAATCGACATTGAAATTTTAAAGACATCCAGTTAAAAATAGTGGCTAAAGTTATAATCTATATATATAAAAGGAAGCTTTTTGGTAGGGTATTGTAAAAAGTTTATGATGACTATGGGGTCAGAACTAAATAAACTGTGAGCTATGTTTTTCATAAATGGGAAGAGGGTACCACAAATATGTCACATCTCCCAAAAATCAGTTCACAATTTCAATGTAATCCAATTAAATTCCCAGCAAGATTTTGGTAGACGTTAACAAGTGATAATGTCACCTCTGCTAATCATGTTATAAAAGTCAAAATAATTGTGGTGTTAAAGCAAGGATAGCAAATATATTAGAAAAAAAATTCACCTACAGATATAACTTTCTGTATAATAGAGATGACATTAGAAGTAAGTGTATAAAATATTGACTATTTAATAAATTGTAGTTGATTATCCATATTGAAAAGAAAAAGATTATGTCCCTAACTTACATACAAACCTCTACTTCTGCTTCATTGACTACACTAAAACCTTTAACTGTGTAGATCACAACAAACTGTGGAAAATTCTTAAAGAGATGCGAATACCAGACCACCTTACCTGGCTCCTGAGAAACCATATGAAGGTCAAGAAGCAACATTTAGAACTGGATATGGAACAATGGGCTGGTTCCAAATTGTGAAAAGAATATGTCAATGATGTATATTGTCACCCTGCTTATTTAACTTATATGTAGAGTACATCACGCAATATGCTGGTCTGGATGAAGCACAAGCTGGAATCAAGATTCCTGGGAGAAACATCAATAATTTCAGATTTGCCAATGATACCACCCTTGTGGCAGAAAGCAAAGAATTAAAAAGCCTTTGATGAAAGTGAAAGAGGAGAGTGGAAAATCTGGTTTAAAACTCAGCATAGAAAAGATGAAGATCATGGCATCCAGCCCATTGCACAAGCTGGAATCAAGATTCCTGGGAGAAACATCAATAATTTCAGATTTGCCAATGATACCACCCTTGTGGCAGAAAGCAAAGAATTAAAAAGCCTTTGATGAAAGTGAAAGAGGAGAGTGGAAAATCTGGTTTAAATGAGTCGTATCTTTTCTACTTCTAGTACCGTAGGTCGGGTAGTGAAGTACCGTTTACCTACCCCTTTGTTACCTTTGTCACTGTCTGAAATAAAAGAACCCGATGTTTTAGTGACGTCTACCACTGTGCACCCATGAAATTAAAATACACTTGTGCCTCGGAAGAAAAGTTATGACAACCTAAATAGCATATTAAAAAGCAGAGACATTACTTTGCCAACAAAGGTCCATATAGTCTAAGCTATGGTTTTTCCATAGTCATGTATGGATGTGAGAGTTGGATCATAAAGATGGCTGAGCACCAAAGAATTGATGCTTTTGGACTGTGGTGTTGGAGAAGACTCTTGTGAGTCCTTTGGACAGCAAAAAAATCAATCCAATCCATCCAAAGGAAATCAGTCCTGAATATTTATTGGAAGGACTGATACTGAGGCTGAAGCTCCTATACTTTGGCCATCTGATGTGAAGAGCTGATTCACTGGAAAAGACCCTGATGATAGGAGGGATTGGCGGCAAGAGGAGAAGGGGATGACAGAGAACAGGATGGTTGGATGGCATCACCGACTCAATGGACATGAGTTTGATCAAGCTCTGGGAGATAGTGAAGGACAGCGAAGCCTGGCGTACTGTAGTCCATGGGGTCACAGAATCGAACATGACTGACCAACTGAACAGCAACAACTTACATACCATACTATAAGTAAATTTCTGTTTAAGTCCCACATTTTAGAAGTAAGTTTAAAACAACAAGCACAATAAACAAATAATAACCAGAAGCACTATTACTTCAAGCCAAGCATGAACTACAGACTCTATAAGTACAGATTAGACATTACAATCGAAAACTGAAGATGCCATAAACAAAGTCAGTAAATCAATAACAGTGAGTGAATCAGAGTGAATGAGACTTGTGCAGGCATACCTTTATTGTACTTCTCAGATGTTGCATTTTTTTGCAGATTGAAGTTTTATGGCAACCCTGAACCAAGCAAGTCTATCCGTACCATTTTTCCAACAGCATTTTCTCACTCTGTGTTTGTCACATTTCGATAATTCTCACTGTATTTTAAACTTTTAAATTATTATTATATCTGTTATGATGATTTATGATCAGTAATCTTTGATGTTACTATTGTGTTTTGGGACACCACACATCAGCCCCCTATAAGGTGATTAACTTAATTGATAAATGTTGTCTACGTTCTAACTGCTCCACCAACCAGCTATAATTCTGTTTCTCTGTCTCTCTCCTTTGGCTTCCCTATTCCCCAAGACACAACAGTATTGAAATTATGACCATTAATAATCCTACAATGGTCTCTAAGTGTTCAAATGAAAGGAAGAGTCCCACATCTCTCACTTTAAATCAAAAGCTAGAAATGATTAAGTTTAATGAGGAGGACATGTGAAAGGTGAAGACAGGCAGAAATCTAGGCTTCTTGCCCTAAACAGCCACACTGTGGATGCAAAGGAAATGTTCTTGAAGGAGATTAAAAATGGTATTCCAGAGAGCACACGAATGATAAGAAATATTGCTGACAGGAAGAAAGTTTTAGTGGTCTGGAGAGAAAATCAAACCAGCCACAACATTCTGTTAAGCCAAAGCCTAACCCAGAGCAAGATCCTAAGTCTCTTTCATTCTGTAAAAACTTAAAGAGTTGAGGAAGCTGCAGAAGAGTTTAAAACTAGCAGAGGCTGATGCATGAGATTTAAAGAAAAAAAGTCATCTCTATTACATCAAAGTGCAAGATGAAACAGCAAGTGCTGATGTAGAAGCTGCAGCAAGTTACACAGAAGGTCTAGTTAAGATAATCCATGGAGGTGACTACACTAAACCACAGATTTTCAAAGTAGATAAAGCAGGCTCCTATTAGAAGGGGATGCCATCTAGGACTTTCACAGCTAGTGAGGAGATCAGTGCATGACTGACTTCAAAACTTGAAAGCACAGGCTGACTCTCTTGTTAGGGGCTAATGCACCTGGTGACTTTAAGTTAAAGACAATGATTATTTACCCTTGTGAAAATCCTAGGTCCCTCAAAAATTATGCTAAGTCTGTTCTGCCTGTGCTTGATAAATGGATCAACAAAGTCTGGATGACAGCATATCTATTTACAGCATGGTTTTCTGAATATGTTAAGCCCACTCTTAAGTTCTACTGCTCAGAAAAAAAGTGATTCCTTTCTATATACTATTGCTTATTGACATTATACCTAATCACCCAAGAGCTCTAATGGAAAAGTACAAGATTCATGCTGACTTAATGCCTTCTAACACAACATCCATTCTGTAGCACATAGATCCAACAGTCATTTTGACTTCCAAGTTTTACTATTTAAAAAATACATTTCATATATCTACAACTGCCATAGATAGTGATTGCTTTGATGGATCTGGGCAAGGTAAATTGAAAACTTTCTGAAAAATATCCACTATTCTGGACAGCATTAAGAACATAGGAAGAGTTTAAAATATCAGCATTAATAGAAGATTTGGAAAAAGTTGATTCCAACCCTCATAGATGACTTTGAGGGATTTAAGACTTCTAGTGGAGGAAGTAACTGCAAATGTAATTAATAAATAAATAAAATTAATAGCAAGCAAACTAGAATTAGAAGTGGCACCTGAAGATGTGACTGGTTTGCTGCAGTTTCATGATATAACTAATGGACAAGGAATTACTTCTTAATGAACAAAGAAAGTGATTTATTGAAAATAAACTATTTATGGTAAAGAAACTGTGAAGACTGTTAAAATGACAACAAATATTTAGAATATTACATAAAGTAAGCTCAGAGCAGTGGCAGCACTTGAGAGGATTGACTCCAATTTTAAAAGAGATTCTGCTGCTGCTGCTGCTGCTGCTAAGTCACTTCAGTCGTGTCCAACTCTGTGTGACCCCATAGACGGCAGCCCACCAGGCTCCCCCGTCCCTGGGATTCTCCAGGCAAGAACACTGGAGTGGGTTGCCATTTCCTTCTCCAATGCATGAAAGAGAAAAGTGAAAGTGAAGTCGCTCAGTCTGTCCGACTGTTAGCGACCCCATGGACTGCAGCCCACCAGGCTACTCCGTCCATTGGATTTTCCAGGCAAGAGTACTGGGGTGGGGTGCCATTGCCTACCCCGAAAAGAAGTTTTAGTGTGGGTAAAATGCTATCAAAGAGCACTGCATGCTGCAGAGAAATGATTCATGCAAGCAAGAGTCAATTGATATGGCTGACTTCAATGCTGTCATATTTTAAGAAATTGCCACAGTCACCTCAGCTTTCAGGAACGACCACTCTGATTAGAGTTAACAACCATCAACATCTAAGCATGACCCTCCAATGGTAAAAAAGATTATAACTTAACGAAGGCTCAGAAGATGGTTAGCATTATTTTGCAATAAATTATTTTTGATTAAGTGATGTACATTGTGTTTTTAGACATAATGTTGTTGAACACATGATAGACTAGAGTATGAATGCATGCTAAGTCACTTCAGTCTTGTCTGACTCTTTGTGAACCTATGGACCATAGCCTGCCAGGCTCCTCTGTCCACGGGATTCTCCAGGCAAGAACAGTGGAGTGGATTGCCATGTCCTCCTCCAAGGGATATTCCTAGCTCAGGGACTGAACCGGTGTTGCCTATGTTTCCTGCTTTAGCAGGCAGGTTCTTTACCACTAGTGCCACCTGGGAAGCACAGACTAGAATACAGTATAAACATATTTTTAATATGCACCAGGAAATCAAAATGTATTACAGAATTCAGGCTTAAATTGAAGAAAGTAGGGAAAACCACTAGGCCATTCAGATATGACCAAAATCAAACCCCTATGATCATACAATGGAGGCAATGAATACATTCAAGGGATTAAATCTGGTAGACAGAGTATCTGAAGAACTATGAATGGAGGTTCATAACATTATACAGGAGGCAGTGAACAAAACCATCCCAAGGAAAGGGAAATGCAAGAAGGCAAAGTGGTTGTCTGAGAAGGATTTGCAAATAGCTGTGAAAAGAAGGGAAGCAAAAGGCAAAGGAGAAAGGGAAAGATATAACTAACTGATTACAGAATTCCAGAGGTTAGTAAAGAGAGATAAGAAGGCCTTCTTAAATGGACAAAGAAATAGAGGAAAACAATAGAATGGGAAAGACTAGAATTTCTCTTCAAGAAAATTGGATATTTTGAGGGTACATTTCATATAAGCATGGGCATGATAAGGGACAGAAATGGTAAAGACCCGACAGAAGCAAAAGAGATTAAGAAGAGGTGGCAAGAATACACAGAAGAACCATACAAAAATGGTCTTAATAAAACCTTTTAAAGGACAAGATTTGGATAATCAGGATGGTGTGGTCACTCACCTAGAGCCAGACATCCTGGAGTGTGAAGTCAAGTGGGCCTTAGGAAGCACTACTACAAACAAAGCTAGTGGAGGTGATGGAATTCCTGCTGAGCTATTTGAAATCTCAAAAGATAATGCTGTGAAAGTGTTGCACTCAACATCTCAGCACATTTGGAAAACTCAGCAGTGGCCACAGGACTTGAAAAGGTCAGTTTACATTACAATTCCAAAGAGGGGCAATGCTAAAGAATGTTCAAACTACTGTACAATTGTGCTCATTTCACATTTTAACAAAGTTATGCTCAAAATCCTTTTAAGCTAGGCTTTGGCAGCACATGAACTAAGAACTTTCAGATGTACAACCTGGGTTACAAAGAGCCAGAAGAATCAGCAATTAAATTGCGAACATTTGTTGGATCATGGAGAAAGCTAAGGAGTGCCAGGGAAACATCTACTTCTGCTTCATTGACTACTTTAAAGCCTTTGACTGCATGGATTACAAAAACCTATGGAAAATTCTCAGTGACTGGAGGACCATACCACCTTACCTGTCTCCTGAGAAACTTGTATACAGATTAAGAAACAACAGTTAGAAATGGACTGGGAAAAACCGACTGGTTCCAAATTGGGAAAGGAGCGTCGCAAGACTCTCTTTTGTTACCCTGCTTATTTTACTTACATGCACAGTACATCAGGCTGGATGACTCACAAGCTGGAATCAAGAGTGCCAGAAGAAATATCAACAAGCTCAGATATACAGATGAAACTTCTCTAATGGCAGAAAGTGAAGAGGAACTTAAGAGCCTCTTGATGGGGGTGAAAGAAGAGAGTGAAAAAGCTGACTTAAAACTCAGCATTCAAAAACCGAAGATCATGGCATCCAGTCCCATCATTTCACGGCAAATAGAAGGGGAAAAAGTGGAAGCAGTGACAGATTTTCCTTTCTTGGACTCCAAAACCACTGTAGACAGTGACTGCAGCCATGAAATTAAAATAAGCTTATTCCTTGGAAGGAAGGCTATAACAAACCTAGATAGCTTGTTAAAAAGCAGAGAGATTACTTTGCTGACAAAAGTCTGTATAATCAAGGCTATAGTTTTTCCATTAGTCTTGTTTGGTTTTGAGAGTTTGACCATAAGGAAGGCTGAGTGCTGAAGAACATACTTTCAAATTGTGGTGCTGTACAAGCCTCTTAAGAGTCCCTTGGACTGTAAGGGGATCAAACCAGTCAATCCTAAAGGAAATCAGCCCTGAGTGTTCATTAGAAGGACTGTTGGTGAAGCTGAAGCGCCAATACTTTGGCCACTTTATTGGAAGAGCCAACTCATTCGAAAAGATCCTGATGCTGGGGAAAGTTTAAGACAAAAAGAAGAGGGAGTGGCACAGGACGAAATGGTTAGATAGCATCATCGTCTCAGTGGACATGAATGTGAGCACACCCTGGGATATAGTAGAGGACAAAGGAGCCTGTGCTGTAGTGCATGAGGCCACAAAGAGTCAGACGTGACTCAGTCACTGAACAACCACAATATAGTGTAAATATATTTTTCATGAGCACTGGAAAATGAAGACTTTGTGTGATTCACTTTATTGTGGAGGTCTAGAACTAAACCCTCAATATCACATATGCCTATATCGCAAATATTTACATGGATAACCATAAATGATGAGTTTAATAAAGCAAGCTGCAAAATAAAAGATAAATTTTAAATACCATAATCAATACTTTATGAAATCACACAGATTTAATAAAGGTAAAAAAGCATAAGCTGTAAACAGGAATCAAAGTTAATGCCTGCCTTTGATCATGGGGAAAATTAATGAAATGAAGGAATTTCAAAGGCATCTGTATTATTTTATTTCTTTAAAAGAGAATTTAAACAAATATAGCAAAACTATGTGTGTGTATTAGTCGCTCAGTCGTGTCTGACTCTTTGTGACCCCCAAAACTGTAGCCTGCCAGGTTCCTCTGTCTGTGAATTTCTCCAGGCAAGAATACTGGAGTGAGTAGCCATTCCTTTTTCCAGGGGATCTTCCTGACCCAGGGTTTGAACCCAGGTCTCCTACATTGTAGGCAGATTCTTTACCATCTTAGCCACCAGGGAAGTCCATAGCAAAATGATAGCATTTGTTAAATCTCTTTGCTCAAATGAAGTTATAATATTAAAAATTCAGTATGCTATCTTCTCCTAACCATCTCCTCAGCTAATAAAACATCTTTCCTTCTTTACTCCAATTGTAGTGTAGGTTGGCTGCTTGGGATCTCTAGTACTCTCTACTGTTTTTTTCTCAAGACTACGTCTGATCATTGCATTCCCTTCCCATGATCTACACTAGTCCTTCTTCAACTAATGCTGGAATACTTATGAGTCTTCAAGTCATTTTTCTGCCTTCAGTCATTCTTTTACAACTCAAGCTACATATTGCTTAAAGATGCTTTTCCTTAGGTGGTATTTATACTTCATAAGTCACTTAAATAAACTTATGGAACTTCTCTTTGGCTATGATCTTGAACTTATAGTTGGGGATTTAGCTTTTACTTTTTAGACACTGAAAATTTAAATGCTATGCATAATTTGCCTTCTATTTTCTAAAAATTTCTCCCACATGGATTTCCCTTCCATGATTCTGTCAAATCATGCCCATTACTCCTTGGAGTATTGGGCAATAAGAATTTTACTCTAATTCCTTCTGTTTCATATTTCACCTTATTCAATGAATACTTGTTAGTTACCTAATAAAGTTTAGCAGGAATCCCCGGTGTCTCAGTGGTGAAGAATTCACCTGCAATGCAGGAGACTTGGGTTTGATCCTTGGGTCAGGAAGATCCCCTGGAGAAGGGCATGGCTTCCAATTCTAGTATTCTTGCCTTGAGAAATCCTATGGACAGAGCAGTCTGATAGGCTACAGTCCATAGGGTCACAGAGCGTTGGACATGACTGTGCACACATGCATGCTTGCAAGATTTAGCAATGGAGTCATACCCACAAGAAAGACACAATCCTTGCCCTTAATAATAAACTTATATTTGTCCTACTTACTTTTGAGATTGTAAACAGTTTTTCTATCCTTATCTCTAATTCACTATCCCACTATCCACTTTTAAAAAGTATATGCATGTAGCAAAGAATGACTAATTTTCTTAAGAAACGAATTTTCCCCCAAGTGTATGCCACATTCTATGTGTTATGTAGGAAAGAAAATCTACTGGATTGTGACTTGTGTTCATCCTTAAACTCCCCTATCTGTCTACCTAGCAGTTTGTAAAGGTGGATGCGTGAAACAGGTTGTAATATTAAAAATTCAATATGATGTCTCATCCCTGATCAATAAGATCTTTCCTTGATTCCTATGATTATAATATTGGTTGACTACTGGGAATCTCTTATCTAGTACTATTTAATTTACTCTTACTGTTTTTCTCCCTTCTTAAATGTAAATCATCTGACTCCAAAACACCTACTTCATATGGTAGATCTTTCATGGACTAGATGTAGCTAAAATTCTTGCTCTCAAGAAGATCTTTCTTTTAGGTTTGCATCTTAGTATGCCATTATCATTAAAGTCAGTTCAGTCTTGGAATTTGCCTCAACTTGCATCTAACATGGGCTTCCCAGGTGGCGCTCTCCTGTGATTGTACTTATACAAAATGCTAGCCTTGTCTCGGGGGAAAAATTGTATCTGGTTCCTTATTAAATTTGATTCACTATCTTCAGGGCCCATATCATTTCACTACTAACTAATCATAAAAAAAAAATAAAATAAAATAAAAAAAATAAAGAAACATGCCCAGCAGGGTCTAAATGTCTTCAGACTAATTGAATAGAATGTAGGACACAGAGAGGGTGAAGCTCTGGGTGGTACTGCAGAGCCAGCATCTGGGCTCCAGGATCATCACCTCTTGTGAATCACACCAGAGAAAAATAACATCATGGAATGCACAGAGCCTCACACACCTCCATCTGTTTCTGAGTCTGCACCATGTTTATCAAGGTTGCAATTTGTGACTTCTGGTGGTTTTTCTTATACTTGGTGTATTTTTGAGAGAAGAAAACGAAAAAAGAGAGACAATAAGAAATGCTATTACTGGCCAGCTGCTGGAAGATATTTGTGATTAAATTCCTATATGTTTAAAAGTCTTCAAATCATGTCTGTGTGGCTGAAGGGCAGGCACTTGAAGGTGAAATGTTTACAAATAAATAGATTTGTTCATTACTCCTATGGCATATAAGTGTGCCAAGTTTCTGCTGCCGTCATTTTTTAAGTCTCTCAAGATACCAGTTTTTGGTGTACTCATTTGTACATCTCATAGCATTCACAAATAGATGAAGGTAAATCTGAATGACATTCAGACAATGTGTATATAAATTAGTAGGTGGGTGAATAACAAGTATATTCACCTGTAGAAGTAAATGGCAACCCACTCCAATATTCTTGCTGGAAAATCTCATAGACAGCGGAGCCTGGTGGGCTACAGTGCATAGGGTTGCAAAGACAGTAAAATAAATTAGCTTCTTGGCTACCTTCAGTGGTGGATACTATTAGTCTCTAAATATTCACTATCCACCTACCAACACCTGCCTTCACTCATGAGAGAAGTATAATTTTATGCCCCAACAATGTTGGGCTTTAACATGTGACTTGGATTGGCCAAGGGAATGTGAAACAATGTAACAAACGTTTCATCTTATCAGACACTGCTAGAAGTATGCAACTTTCTGTCAGTCACCTTGAACTTCTACCTTCTGCCATTACAAAAGTAAGTTGTAGCAGTGTTTGATTTTTCAGCCTGGGGTCTTCCTCACATGGAGCAGAGCTAAACACAGTAAGACCCAGTGACAGCCCACCAAATCCAGAAAAAGCCCAGCCAAATGAAACCAACTATCAAGGTTTGTATAACGTGTGTGTATGTGTCTGTGTGTGTTAGATGAGTGAGAACTAAATAGTGAGATTTGAGATTTTAGGATTGCCTTGTTATGAAGAAAAAGTTTCTTGATATAATTCTATAAAAGAAAAAATTCTGAAGGATCAATGGATCAATAATATATATGAATCACTGAAAAACATAATGAATTAAGGACATGAATTTTTGAACCCTAATAAAGCAAGTTTAAAACTCATATTTACAAGATGATTTTTATATTTTCTGTTCATTTTCTGTGAACAGAAATATGATCATTTATTAACATGGTGCTTTTTCATGCCCATCAAGAACTATTTTGTCTCACTAATGAAGGGTAAAAGTGATGGATATATGTTGCTGCTAGAGTAAAAGTCACCTTACGCTCCAGAAAATTAATGTATTACTGTGACAAATTTGTTCTTTATTAAAAAGGAATCATCCTTGAATCAAAATCTCTTTGCTTTGGAGGTTAGTATCTCACCCTTAATATTAATTTAACTTTGTAGAAAAATGACTAGAAATTGAATAGCAGGAAAATAATGAGAAATAAATTAATACAGAAAAGATTTATAATTTAAAATGAACAAGTATCACATGTGTGCACTCAATAAAGATGAATGTGAAATCAAGAAAATTGCAATCAAAGATAGTTCATTCTATAAAAATAAAAGTATATGGGAGTATACTGATTAGAAGAGAACATTTAAATCTCCAAAAATTGTTCATGTAGCTTATTTGAAGTCACAAAATGTAAAGAAAATAAGGTGTGCAGTTCTGGGGTGAGAAATTGCCACAACACTTGTAGTTGACAGCTGTTGGCTTTGCCTGCTCAGCTCTCACTCTCAAATTTTAAGTTAAAAAATTCTAATGGGTGTGGGAAGCATTCTCTGTTTTTCAGTTTCAGTAGCCTAGGTGTTACGATGTCAGTCCTCTTTTAGATTTGGACCATGTGATTTGTTTTTGCTTCTCTTACAACTTCAGTCCCTGAATGCTGCAGTGCTCCCGAGGGATGGTGAGGCATTTGGAGATGAGAGTTTTGCAGACAGACTTTCTGCTAACATCTATATTTGAGTAAAACCACTAAGAAAATGTTTCATAAGTTGTTTAACTTTTGTAATTTCTCTTAATTTAAATGTCAACTTTGCAATGATGTCCTCTATAGGGATTTCAGCAAGTGGTGGAATGGTGTGGGAGGAGGTGATAGAGGATGGAGAAAAAAATATATATATATTAGAATTACGTTAGAAAAATCTTCTTTGTATACATAGATTCACCACTAGATGAATGATGTCTACTTTATATTTTCACACATTCGTGTCTTAATTGTTCTTAAAATGTCTTTTAGAATTTTTTTGGTAAAACTTCAGGACCAATTGCAGTTGGTAAATTATATTTATGTTTTTAACCTCTAGTTTTTTTCAATGTTGAATTGTCCCGCTATCTTCTAAATTTCTCATAATATTGAATTTTTTGATAATTCCAGGGCTTTGGTCTGTTAGAATGCATCATATTCTTGTTTTTTTATAATTGTTTCCACATGAATAGATTAAAGTTAATAATTCTGGCAAAAACAGTACAGAGGTGTTATTATATATTTCTTACTGTTTCACATGAATAAGAACGTTGTATCAAGTTGTCTCATCATTGATAATACAAAGTTTGGTCATCAAATCTTTCAATTGTAACTAACCATTTATTTTTGTTAGCAATTAATAGGAAATCTCTTGTGTTTTAACTTTAAGAGGTAGAAATATCATGTTTTCTGACAACTCTTCATACAACAGTTTCAGCATCTGTTGGTAATTCTTGTCTGACTTAGAGGTTGTAAATGCTTATTTTTCTATCACTCCTTCCACATTTATTAGTTGCCATTTATGTGTCAACTCTTATCTCCATCTCTTTATCTTTTCCATTTCTTTATGCCTACCATCAAATTAATCATTTGCTTTAGTCACTGTTTATCATTTCTTTCTATGTGTCATATATTACATATTATAATTTGTTGTTCAGTCACTAAGTCATGTCTGACATATATGTGCATATGAGAAGAAATACATACATAATTTCCTCTATATTCTTACACAAAGGATATCATACTATATAAACTCTTGACATAGCTGGAAAATACTCCATATAATTTCAAAGTTAATTATCTTTTTATTATATTAACTGAATAGCATTTCATTGTATGACTGTTGCATAAATTATTTAATCTGTCTTTTATGAATAGATATTTAGTTTTTATCCAAAATTTGCTATTTCAAAGAATAGTACAATAAACAGTCCTGCTTATTGCACTATTATTTGAAATTACATTATTATTGTTTTGTATTTGCAGATGCATATATGCAAAGTAGAACCTTAGAAGTAAGATTTCTGGATCAAAGTGAAAATGGCCATGCAATTTTGTTAGATATTAACATATCATATTCTACAGAATTTTTCCACCATATGCATGGCCTATATGCATAGATATATATACATATATATATATAAAAATTACTCTTTTCTCCAAGTACTGGAATGATAGCCAGAGGGCTCTGATTTCCTCAATGCACATACTTAATAATTCTAATCCTGAGAAATAGAACACTGACAGACTTTCTTTATGTGCCCTTCACAGGGCAGAGAGTGGGCTGGTGGACAGAACTAAACAGAATTTCATTGAGTATCAGAGCATAGGTTCCATAACATGTGTTACACCAACCAAAGTTATTGTGTTGACACTTGAACAATAGACTTTGTTTGTGTTTTATCATGGATTCTTAAAGTAAGTGAAAAGTTTTTAAAAATATCTGTCTTCATTAATGATAGTTCTGAATAAAGAACACAAAAGCCTAAAGAAGAAAATAAAAAGACACTCAGCTATGCATTAGGGAAATATCAAGAAAATAAACTATTAAATATCCCGTAGATATAGTATGTTAAATAGCAAGAATTATAACGTGGAGAGTTTGGGGGGAAATCATCAAAGTAGTCTTTAATTCCTATAAAGAATTTTTAATCTATGTTTTAAATTTCAGGAAGGTTATGATTTTTAATACTAGAGATTTAGTCAAGAGTGACTTAAGTCATTTCTCAAATAATTTTAAAAGACTAGTGTTGAGAGAACAAGATTATTTTACCTCCTCTATTAATGCATTTTATTTTGCTTATTCTTCATGAAGCATATTAAAAGTAGAATAGAAAAAAGATTTGTAGTCATATACTAAATTTAATATAGTAATGTAATTGCAGATCAGTCTTGCTCTTAATAATAACATATGGTCTTCTCTAACAGTATGAACTTTAGGCATTTTATCAGCATTCAAGTTTCAAGTATAAATGACTATGAAGAATTTGGTCTCAGTTGAGGGAATCTAATCTGCAAGATTTTATTTATAAGATCTATATTTACATTTATTGCATAACTTTCCCCCATAAATCTATTAAACTAAGTCTGTTGTATGTTTTATTGTGCTTTCTCCAAGGAAATATTTTATTCTAAACAGTATGTATACATATATCAATACATGAACAGTCACTAGTATATATCAAGCAATTGTCAGAGTAAATGCTGTAAAAAATCTATCACTTTCAACAGTACTTATGACTAAATCTAATTTTAATAGTTAAACTAAACATTTTTTATAATATCAATATTTTTTCTAATCTTTAAGTTCTCATATGTGAAGTATAACTTACCTAAACTTCTTCTTTAAGTATGATTGATTACATGCTTAAAGTCATGTTAAAAATTTTAATGGGAAGAAATACTATATACTATGAATATGTCAATCATTATAGTTAGAAATGTGGCCTATATATTTATGGGATTCATAAATGACCTTAATTTTTAATTTTAATTTTTATTATTTTTAAGTTTTTTTGGCCATGCCGCAAGTTGGATCTTAGTTCCCCAACCAAGGATTGAATCTGTGCCCCCTTCATTGTTATTGTATTGTTGCTTTCTTTCTTTAATACTTTGTTCAGCAGAAAGTAATTTTCAGCTACTCTTTTTAATCAGTCTTCAAGGCTCTATTTTCACTTCTCTGAGTCCTTCATCTACTTTATGGATGCTTTTAGTTTTGGCTTATGATGAACTGAGGAGTCAAGTGGTAGAATAACATTTGGAGTCAACTGTATATGTAAGAACTCATGGAATGAATGGGATTTTAACCAAATAGCCATGCAGGATCCCCAGATATGGATCTTTCTCAGCACCTTCCTCAACTGGGACAACTATACTTTCAAATCTGAACTTTCTGTCAGGAATATGATGATTCTGAGATTGGAAATATTTGAATGTTAACAATATATTATGTTTGAGACTAAATTAATATAACTCATATATGCACACATAGGTTTCAAGGGTGGCTCAGCAGTAAAGAATGAGCCTGTCAATGCAGAAGATTCAGGAGACACATGTTCAATCCCCTGGAAGGTCAGGAAGGTCCCCTGGAGGAGAACATAGCAACCCATCCCAGTATCCTTGCCTGCAGAGTCTCATGGGCAGAGAAGCCACAGTCCATGGGATCTCAAAGGGTTTGACCCTGAACTCCCTGATGTTCAAGCTGGTTTTAGGAAAGGCAGAGGAACCAGGGATCAAATTGCCAACATCCACTGGATCATGGAAAAAGCAAGAGAGTTCCAGAAAAACATCTATTTCTGCTTCATTGACTATGCCAAAGCCTTTGACTGTGTGGATCACAATAAAATGTGGAAAATTCTGAGAGAGATGGGAATAGCAGACCACCTAACCTGCCTCTTGAGAAACCTATATGCAGGTCAGGAAGCAACAGAACTGGACATGGAACAACAGACTGGTTCCAAATAGGAAAAGGAGTACATCAAGGCTGTATATTGTCACCCTGCTTATTTAACTTATATGCAGAGTATATCATGAGAAACGCTGGGCTGGAAGAAATACAAGCTGGAATCAAGGTTGCCAGGAGAAATATCAGTAACCTCAGATATGCAGATGACACCACCCTTATGGCAGAAAGTGAAGAGGAACTAAAAAGCCTCTTGA
>SJYX01003814.1:177724-197285 GCA_006410675.1 Oreotragus oreotragus
CCCTGGGATTTCTTTGGAAGGAATGATGCTAAAGCTGAAACTCCAGTACTTTGGCCACCTCATGTGAAGAGTTGACTCATTGGAAAAGACTTTGATGCTGGGAGAGACTGGGGGCAGGAGGAGAAGGGGACGACTGAGGATGAGATGGCTGGATGGCATCACTGACTCGATGGACGTGAGTTTGGGTGAAGTCCGGGAGTTGGTGATGGACAGGGAGGCCTTGCATGCTGCAATTCATGCGGTCACAAAGAGTCGGACACAACTGAGTGACTGAACTGAACTGACCTGAGCATGCACGTGCTTGTGTGTGTGTATAACACCTTAACCCTATTTTACTGTTCCATTTTGAAGAGTTATTATGTAACAGGAAACACCTAAGTCTGCCGCAAAATTCCTGTACAGCAAAGGCTTGTATCTTCCTGATGTCATTTTGCCCTCTAGGATGATTAAGACGTTCCAGAACTCATTGGGCCAGGCCAGGCCAAGTTATCCATTTGAAAAACACCAAACACATTAACAGTTTGGGTTACAGTATATGACCTTTAAAAAATATAGTTATTTAATTTCTTTAAAAAAAAAAGACTTCTTTCAAATAATTTAAAAATATAGGGAGATAAGAAAGACATTGCCCTTAATTCATAAACAGTAACAATAGTCCTAATACAATTTACAAAGAAACAGTCTTTATCACTCTTCTTGCCTCCAGGAAATTTGGTGTTTCCTTCTTAAATCACTTTCAAGAGAAAACACATTTCCAGTTTGATTGAGCAGAAAATGAAATACTGGTGGAGCTTAAGTGGTGGGGTTCCTGTGCTCAAAGGGCAGTGTTCAAGTGTTGTCCACATTGCACATTCTTCATCCACGCAGTGAGCAGAGAGAGATAGGGTCTGCCATCAGCTAGAAAATGAACTGCAACTCTCTCCTCTTATTTCACTCTAGCCCACCCTTTTCCAAGGAAGTAGTTCCTCAAAAAATTTCTATGCATATTAATTTTCTATATTTCTCTTTCTCTCCACAAGTAAGCCAGAGTGTGATGGGTCCAAGAATTAAATTTGAGTAAATGAGTAACTAGAAAGTCTTACTCGATCCTTACCCAAGAGCCACCTACACCCCCAACCTAGAAGTATACACTGATGTTTCCAAAACTTTAGTAGCTATTGAAAGTGGTGCTTTGTTTCCTATTCAGCAACTCATTTTTGTAAATAGCTACTTTAGATTCTTGCACTGATGGTGGGGCTGAAGGGAGGTAGTGCATGCATGCTAAATCGCTTCAGTTGTGTCTTACTCTTGTGACCCTGTGGACTGTAGCCTGCTAGGCTCCTCTGTCCATAGGATTCTCCAGGCAGGAATACTGGAGTGGGTTTCCATGCCCTCCTTCAATGGATCTTCCTTACCCAGGAATTAAACCTGTGTCTCTTTTGTCTCCTGCATTGGCAGGCGGGTTCCTTACCACCAGTGCCAGCTGGAAGCCCAGAAGGGAGGTAGAATGATGGTTAAAGGTGATTGGTAGAGTAAGATTCAGGAATTGCTTAGTTTTAGGCCATAAAGCCATCATTAACTGTCAAAAGCATCATCTTTAATTGCTCACGTAGAGCATTGGTGATAAGAATGTCAATTTGAAGTACAAGTCAAGCATTTTGTGAGGAGAAGAAGCACTAAAATACAAAGGAAGCAGCAGAATCTGCTTTTAGATGCTCCAGAACCATGAAGAGAAAAATGAGGCATGAAATAATTAAGAAAAATGTGGTGACTAAGTCATCTTGAAACAATGATTTCCTAGTTTCATTGTTGTTAAGTGCGTTTTAACATATGCTGACAAAATGTAAACATATTGCCAAATGCTCCTAAAATATGATTAATTTTAATAATACTAAGTTAAAAGTATTATTAATGTCTGTGCTGCTGCTGCTGCTAAGTCGCTTCAGTTGTTTCTGACTCTGTGAGATCCCATAGACAGCAGCCCACCAGGCTCCTCCGTCCCTGGGATTCTCCAGGCAAGAGTACTGGAGTGGGTTGCCATNACTAAGTTAAAAGTATTATTAATGTCTGTGCTGCTGCTGCTGCTAAGTCGCTTCAGTTGTTTCTGACTCTGTGAGATCCCATAGACAGCAGCCCACCAGGCTCCTCCGTCCCTGGGATTCTCCAGGCAAGAGTACTGGAGTGGGTTGCCATTTAATGTCTATAGTTTATTTTAAATAAAAATAGATTAAACAGCATTTTTCTGAGGTCCTTGTAGTTTTATTCTAATCTTCTAGGCTTTTTTTGTTATATACATTTTCATCTTCTTTGAGGATACTGAATGTCGTTCCCTGTTCTATACAACAGGACCTTGTTTTCTATCCATGCTATGAATAATAGCTTGCATCTGCTAATCCCAAACTCTAATCATTCCTTCTCCCCCTTACCCCTTGGCAGCCACTTACATAGTCTCCTGTAACTTATTTATGTTGAACCCTGAGAACTCAAATATCTTTCTGTCAAGAAATCATGCTTGATTTATATGTGGAATACTGTGCTTACTGATGCAATGGTGTGGACTAAGTTATTGTAGAAAGGCCTATAAGTTGACAAAAGTATGATACATTGTGACGATATCTTCCCAAAATATTTCTATCTATTGAATGTCCATTTTCTATATAAAATAAGAATATTTCAGGTATATTGCATTTGTTGATCTAGATCTAATGGGCAAATATAATATCACTTTTACCCCAAATCAGGTGCTGACATCAGAAAACACTTGGAGAGTTAATAATTTGATAAAACTATTCTTAAAGAGGAAACAAATTGAAGAAAAACTAACTTAAAACACTGTCAACAATATGGAAGATAAACCCTAATCTCATATTTCAACAGGTATATAAAAAGGGCTTCCCTGGTGATGCAGAGGTTAAAGCGTCTGCCTGCAATGTGGGAGACCTGGGTTCAATCCCTGGGTCAGGAAGATCCCCTGGAGAAGGAAATGGCAACCCACTCCAGTATTCTTGCCTGGAGAATCCCATGGATGGAGGAGCTTGGTGGGCTACAATCCATGGGTTGCAAAGAGTCGGACACGACTGAGCGACTTCACTTTCACTTTCAGGTTCAGATATAATGAGTTTGCAAAACCAAGGCAAAATCAACATAAACAGAACATTCAGAATACTGTAGTTACTGACTTTAACTTCTCTTGATCATATGATGCCTCATAATTTGCACCAATTTAGTATGCTGAGTATAGGTATGTTGACATAACTATGGATGCCAGATTGCATGGTGTATATATATGTATATACATATATATATATTTGTTTGAATTCTACAATAAACCTGTCAATAAAGACATAAATGGAACTGGAAAAATATCCAGCCTGGCAGACTGTCTTGCATCTGTCGAAATAATAAATTTCAACATTCAAACTGCTAATATTTCTTGAGCGCTTACTATACACTAGGAAATTCACATCAGTTCTCTCATTTCATTCTTGTGTCAGCTTGATAATTGAGGCATATTCATTTCACATGAAAAAAAAAAAAACAGGTTTTTGGCTATTTGTGATATTACATGGTCCCTTCTGGGCCACATATAGAGAGTGCTGAAGGCAGAATAATGGCTTATGGAGTCTGGCTCCAAAGACTTTTTGCTCTATCACCAAGGGTAACACTACCCATGCAGAAACCACTCATGCTCATTGTTATCAAATGTTTTCCCCGAAATCAGAATCCAGTGCAGGCCTAAATCCTTATTGGCTCAATTTTTTTTTCTGAATTTCTTCTTTTGATATCTAACGGGAAGAACTGAGATTGAAAAGGTGAGGGAAAATCTTTAAATCGACAGAGTTGTTGTTGTTGTCGTTGTTTTCCTCTTCTCCAGTATCTTGCCACTGTGACTAGCCCAGTGATATTTAAAATGACTTTTCCTGTCTCCAGAGATCCCTGAGTCCCGACAGTGGTAATTCTTCAGTACCAGCTTCCTTAACGTGAAATATATCTATGTGTCTTGGAATCTAATTACATCTTCTTTTAATAAATGTATTAAAACATCCTGACTGGATCTCTAGCCAAACTATTCTTCATTTGACACTTTTTTCATTGACTAAAAAACAGTTGAGGATTTTAGTGTCACATGCTCAATTATTTCTAGATTTCTCTCAAACTCTACAACAAACGAGTATTGATTGCCCTTCACTTCATCTCTTTTCAGAACACAGCTTTATCTTTTTACACATGTGAAGTTTTACTTTATCAACATTTAGCATCAATAGCTGTTTGCAGGCAATTTGACTTTCCCATCCATCCAACTCCTTCACAGAATATGAGTCATAGTAACTATTTTAATAAAATGATTTTCTTAATGCATCTATCACCTAATTTTAATTTAGTTTATCTTTTTGTTTCTGAATCATTCTTTTTAAAACGTGCTTTGGGAAGCAAAGAGACTTTAGAACTATTGTCTATCATTAAATTACACACTGTTCTGAAAGATTATCTTATAGAACATTATGTGTCTGGATAAAAATATAAAGGTTAACACATTTATTATAAGTTTATTTGCTTTGCATTAAGTCCATGGTGACATGTCATTGCAAACTTAGAAGATATTTAGTGTTTGTTAGGTTGTTCTCTCTAAAATGAAAATGTGTCATTTATTTAAAGCCTCAAAGTGAATGTGATTCCAAGAAAATCTTATAGGCGTAAATTCTGGTTATTTCCTAAAGATCAATAAAATCATTTCCATGCTATGAGATATTTAAGGTGTTCTTACACTATCTTCTTCCTTCAACTGCAAAAATAAGGGTTAATTTGAGTTTCTCAGTCTCTTAAATATATGGATTATAATGAAAAACTCTATTGAAAATGAAACCATCTTTGTAGTATATTGTAATTTAAAGTTGTCGTGAGAATATACTATGAAATATTTGGGGATTTGTCCATGAGAAAAAAAATTAAGATACTGCTACATACTTATTAGAATGGCTACAGTTTTTAAAAAAATATGGGCAATTCCAGAATACTGATGAGAATATGGAGCACTTTGTAAGTACATCATTTACTAAGGGAAGACCAGCCTATTCGGAATGTTTAGAGTATTTACTATTTCATTGATTAAATGCTGCTCCGATGTAGGAAGACATCACCTTCATTGTACAAATGCAGATTTGGAGGCATTGAAGGTTTCAAAGTAGAGACAAAGATATGGTAGAACCTTGATGTCAGGACCCATGATCATTCTATACCTCCAAGATCTCTTCTGCTTCCTGCAGAGGAGTCTTGCTTCCTGCAAAGTGGAACAGTGCCTTGGTCCTCAACCATTGCCCTTTGAGCACCACAGTATAAGCACTGGGTGGGTTATGTATGCAAGAAGGAAAGGTACTCATTTGTTGTTGTTTAGTTGCTAAGTCATGTCTAACTCTTTTGTGACTCCATGGACTGTAACCTGCCAGGCTCCTCTGTCCATGGGATTCCCCAAGCAAGAATACTGGTGGTAGTTTCATCGATAAGTCATGTTGACTCTCTTGTGATCCCATAAACAGTAGCCTGCCAGGCTCCTCTGTCCATGGAATTCTCTAGGCAAGAATACTGGAGTGGGTTGTCATTTCCTTCTTCAGGGGATCTTCCGGACCCAGGGATTGAACCTGTGTCTCCTTCATTGGTAGCCAGGTTCTTTACCACTGAGCCACCTGGGAAGCCTGAGATACTCATTTATCTTTAGACAAATGGTAACGATGTTACAAAAAAAAGCAAATAGAGATGGATCATTTTAAGATGGAATATAGAATAGGGTCACAAATTATTTTTTACCCCGAAGACATCAACAAGGATAATTTAGAAAAGGTTACAACTGCAAGGAATTGTAGCTATCTTTTATATCAGAGGGGGCTTGGGAACAAATGATGGTTCAAGTGATTTCTGGTAGTTAAGGGGTAAACAGTTTATAAGCTAAGCAACCAGTGATCTAAGGGGAGTTGGGAATTACAATGGGCCAATATGATAGAAAAGAGTTCAACAGAGGCCCTACTGGAATGGACAACAGAGACATTAGCAAAACTCAACACACGTAATAGGGTGCTAAGGAAACCAAGGTGTGCAGAAGTAAATGCTCTATCAGGTCTCATATACCACTTTAAAATGAAATAAAAATCCCCAAACTGATAGATTATATGAATGGGTTTTGCAGATTGAGCTCAAATGAAATTTGAGTTTCTATGTGCATTTTACATATTTAATGTGTTTTGTTTTTCTTGTAAATTAACACATCAATATCATATTGTGAAAAAGTGCGTGTCCCTTAATCAGATTTTCTCATGAAAATATAACCTGAAGAGTGTTAGTTGCGCAGTCATGTCTGACTCTTTGCGACCCTTTGAACTGTAGCCCATCAGGCTCCTCCATCCATGGAATTCTCCAGGCAAGAACACTGGAGTGGGGAGCCATTCTCTTCTCCAGGATAACCTGAAGGAATCCCTTTTAAAAATATGCTTGAAGTGATGTAAAGATTTCTGGAGAAATATGTATTTTTCATTATAATTTTATGATATATCTTCTTGGGAAAGAAACGAGTTAAAAACATAAAGTATTAAAACTCATTAGATTTACACTTTATCAGTTTTCATCATTAGGGATTTATCAATCGATGTACATTTATTCCTACATCTACCTTAATGAAGCTGAGTGTAATCCAATTTTATAAAAAGGAAAATAGAGTTCCAAAGATTATAGACTATGAGAATAATATGGCCAACATGAAAATCCTAAATTTTCCATTTTTATTTTGTATTTATTTTTCTCATAAGAACATATACTTAAATTGTTTTTCATATCCTCATTGGTTGTACATATTAATAATAGAAAAAATTTTAAATATCTTTACACTCAGTATTTATTAAAGATCTGTTTTTGTTAACTACTTGAATATGATGATTTGAGGAAATAAATAGAAATATACTAGTAGCAATTTCAGATAGCCCTATTTTTAGCACTTTTTCTGTCTGTGGTTAGAAATGTTTTATTTTGTTTTCATTTTGAAACTAATGATAGAAAATTCATTCTAATACCTACTTTTAAAATATGCTCACAAGCTGTTTTATATATTTTTTTCTGTTTTATATTTTTAAACCATGTGGCTTTGTCTGCAGAACTAGTTATTTTGAGTAAAAAATATGCAATGTAAGCAGCAAGGGTTAGATATGCTCACATTTGAGACTGTAAGAATGCAAACTGTACATACATGTTTATAGATATATTCATAAATCTCTTTATTGTAGATAACTTTAGTAACAGAAAGTTACTAAACCCTGGTGGTTCAGAGGTTAAAGCATCTGCCTCCAATGTGGGAGACCCGGCTTCGATCCCTGGGTCGGGAAGATCCCCTGGAGAAGGAAATGGCAATCCACTCCAGTATTCTTGCCTGGAGAATCCCATGGATGGAGAAGCCTAATAGATTATAGTCCACGGGGTTGCGAAGAGTCGGACACGACTGAGCGACTTCACCTTCACCTTAGTAACAGATAAAAATAACTATGACAAAACTTACATTATTTTAGAAATGAATATTTGATTTTACAGAATACAATACCTAGAATACAATGTGAATCATACCTCCATCTCTGATTTTTTTTTAATTTTTATTTTTACTTTATTTTACTTTACAGTTCTGTGTTGGTTTTGGCATACATTGCATCTCTGATTTTAAGAGTAAAATTGGAAATGATTCTTTAGAGTGAGAAACCAAAGAATAAAGTAATTCCACATATTTAAAATGAAAAATAACCTTTATAAGAAATTCAGGAATCAAAAAAATGAGCTAAATTGTTGTTCACTTGTTCAGACGTGACCTCTTTGTGACCCTATGGGCTGCAGGACACCAGGCTTTCCTGTCCTTCATTGTCTCTCGGAGTTTGCTCAAACTCATGTCCATTGATAGATGATGCCATCCAACTGTCTCATCCTCTGTTGCCCCCTTCTCCTCCTCCCCTCATTCTTTCCCAGCATTTTCCAGTGAGTCGGCTTTTCACATCAGGTGGCTAAAGTTTTGGAGCTTCAGCTTCTACATCAGTCCTTCCAATGAGTATTCAGGATTAATTTCCTTTAGGATCGACTGGTTTGATTTCCTTGCTGTCCAGGGGACTCTCAAAAGTCTTCTCCAGAACCACAATTTGAAAGCATCAATTCTTCAGTGCTCAGCCTTCTTTATGATCCAAATCTCACATCCATACATAACTACTGAAAAAAACCCATAGATTTGACTATATGGATCTTTTTTGGCAAAGTGATGTCTCTACTTTTTAATATGCTGTCTAGGTTTATCATAGCTTTTCTTCCAAGAATCAATTATCTTTTAATTTCATGGCTACAGTCACCATCTGTAGTGATTTTGGAGCCTAAGAAAATAATTAAGACATACTTTAAATGGCAATGAAAAGATGAGATATTAAGACACTAGGATGAATCTAAATAGCAGTTTAGAGGAAAATTTACAAACTTAAATGCTGGTATTTGAAATGAAAATTTTTGAAAGATTGAAAATTATTGATAATAATCATTCAATATATAAATTTAAGAAAGATAAACAGAAAAGTCATATAAAAACAGAAGTAAGAATCTGCCTGCAATGCAGGAGATGTGGGTTGGATCACTGGGTCAGGAAGTTCCCCTGAAGGAAGAAATGGCAACCCACTCCAGTATTCTTGCCTGGAAAATCTCATGAGCAGGGAAGCCTGGAGGGTTACAGTTCATGGGGTCACAAAGAGTCGGACACAACTGAACTACTGAGCAGGCACAGCATGCCATGATGAGGCAAAGAAGAATAAAATTTTGAAAATAGCTAAGGTTTTTGAAAAACTGATCAGATAAACTTTTGTCAAATTGAGCAAAAACAACAGAAATAAATAAGGTAAGAGAAAGTGCAGAAATAACAAAAGCTATTTGTATTTCACATGTATTAACTAATTTAATCTGCACTCACCTAACAGAGTAGAGACTATTATTAGTCTCAGTTTACTGTCGCCCAAGGTCACAGATCTGACCAAGGCCACACAACAAGTCAGGAATTAACGTGGGGCAGTGTGTCCTAGGGCCCTTTTGCTTAACCACTATGTTGTATTTCATCACTAAATAAAATGCTTTTGCTTCCAGAAACTCACCTAAAACAAAAGTATGAAACAATTTATACCAATGAATTTGAACAAAATGGAGTCTTGTGACTAGTAAATGTATCTTGCCTAATTCTGACTTTCATGAAGAGATTTTTGTAAACAATTTTAGTTTTTCTCTTTCCCTTCATTCACTTTCTCTAGGCAAGTGGGGATAATTTGATCAATATATCTGGGCAGAATAAATGGTACCTTCTCAACTCAGTTCCTCCTGATTCCTCTGGGGAACTGGCTTGCCAGGAAAGCATGTGCCCCACTCTTAGAGGTAGTGTGGGTCACAGTGCAGATCTGTCCTCTGGGTTTGGCAAGGTTTGAGTGGATACACTGAGCTTATTCTGGATTTTTATAATAGTAAACATGATATTGGTTCTCTCNATGAAAACTGACCTTTTCCAGTCCCTGTCTCTTATACACATCTAGATGTGTATAAGAGACAGGGGTTTGGCAAGGCCAGTCTGAGTGGATACACTGAGCTTATTCTGGATTTTTATAATAGTAAACATGATATTGGTTCTCTCCTCAGCCTAATCTTCAAAACCAGCTTAGCAATAATGGTGATAGTGGAAAGATAACATGTAGAGATGAGATTTCAGTGGTCAGAACATGTTTGTTTGTTTTTGGTTTTTCTTTTGGAATATAATTGCTTTTCAATGTATTAGTTATTGCTGTACAATGAACTGAATCAACTATATGATTTATGATAGAACAATGTTCCCAGTGCTTAAAACCACATGTTCCATGCAAATAAAAACTAGAACATGTGGTTTTAAGCATTGGGAATGTTGTTCCAATTTGACCTTGGTAGTTTGCTGCAGCCTATGTTGTAGAGTGTAGCTGCTTTACCATGTGTATGGAGGGATTTAACATCAAACTTTAGTTCTGGGATTTTCACCCTGGGTCACTGAAACTTATGGCGGATGATAAAGTATGATAAGGACCGGGGTATGTAATCCTCATTCCTAACTCCTTCCTTTTTAATGAGCCAAACACACCACTACTGCTCCCTGCTGTGATTGTAAAAGGAATCTCCTCTTGAAAGAGATGACTTTGCTTCCCTTAACCTTCTGCAGCTGGCAGATAAACATTTAACTTTGGCAGTCAGGATTAGGGGCTCTTTTACCTGTGGTTATAAGCTGTATTTTTTTTTGAACCAAATTTCTTCAATAAGATAAAGGTGATATTTTTATCTCCCACTTCTCCAGTCATCTATTTGATGTATCAGTTTGTTCAGAAGTCATATATGGAACAGAACTGATTTGTATTGTTCACCTTTGTTGCAGGAAGGGGGACCTCTTCCAGGATCTGAGAGTGAACTCTTATCTAACACTCAGAAGTGAATTTAGTTCTGGGATTTTCACCCTGGGTCACTGAAACTTATGGCGGATGATAAAGTATGATAAGGACCGGGGTATGTAATCCTCATTCCTAACTCCTTCCTTTTTAATGAGCCAAACACACCACTACTGCTCCCTGCTGTGATTGTAAAAGGAATCTCCTCTTGAAAGAGATGACTTTGCTTCCCTTAACCTTCTGCAGCTGGCAGATAAACATTTAACTTTGGCAGTCAGGATTAGGGGCTCTTTTACCTGTGGTTATAAGCTGTATTTTTTTTTGAACCAAATTTCTTCAATAAGATAAAGGTGATATTTTTATCTCCCACTTCTCCAGTCATCTATTTGATGTATCAGTTTGTTCAGAAGTCATATATGGAACAGAACTGATTTGTATTGTTCACCTTTGTTGCAGGAAGGGGGACCTCTTCCAGGATCTGAGAGTGAACTCTTATCTAACACTCAGAAGTGAACTGCCCAAGGAGACACAAGGACAGCCAAAGCAAAAGACTTCATTAAGAAGGGACATGGGACTTCCCTGGTGGCTCAGAGGTTAAAGCGTCTGCCTCCAATGCGGGAGACCTGGGTTCGATCCCTGGGTTGGGAAGATCCCCTGGAGAAGGAAATGGCAACCCACTCCAGTATTCTTGGTTGGAGAATCCCATGGACTGAGGAGCTTGGTGGGCTGCAGTCCATGGGGTCACAAAGAGTCGGACACGACTGAGTGACTTTACTTACTTACTTACTTAAGGGGACCCAGGAGAACCAGTCTGCCATGTGGCTTGCTGCCTCAGGTTTTATGGTAATCGGATTAGTTTCCAGGTTTTTTTTTTTTTTTTTCTGGCCAATCATCTTATTTGGCCCATATGCTGTCTGATTCAGGATTCTTCTTGGTGGTGCCTGCATCTCTCAGCCAAGATGGACTCCAGGTTCAGGGTTTCTGGGAGGTTGGAAAGACACCTTTTCTCCTCCCTCCTCCTTTCAGCCCCTCCTGCATTCTCCCTGTTAATTTTCTGCAGCAGCATCAGCTTCCTTATTGACACCTGCTATTGTGAGGTGACTCATGCAAGCAGTTATCATTGTGCCTGGCCAAGGCAAGTGGTTTTGGTCAATGGTTCCCTAACACTTTAAACTCCAAAATCTCGTGTTTCAGTTGAATTCTTGAGTTACGGTCAATTAGTAAAATTGGAAGTTCATAAAAATATATGCATACTGAAGCTTCTGGCAAGGCAGGAAACTTTAGACTTTGATGTTACTTTTGTAAAGGAAGAACATATGGAATTTCCATCCTGGTGAGACTCTTCAGTATATGTATAGCAGTTTTCCCCCACCTGGATTTATATACCTGAAACCATTAACAATAGCCTTCCCTGGTGGATTATTGGTAAAGAATCTGCCGGCCAATGCAGGAGATGCAGGTTTGATTCCTGGGTTGGGGAGATTCCCTGGAGGAGGGCATGGCAACCCACTCCAGTATTCTTGTCTGGGAAATTCCATGGACAGAGGAGCCTGGCAGGCTATAGTTCATGCAGTGGCAAAAGCATCAGAAAGGACTTACAAGTAAACAACAAAGCCCTCAGCAAAAGCACCAGCCTCATCAATATGCAGGCTGTTTAGCTACACCCAGGCTTTAGGTCATAGGTTGCTAAAGCTTGTCATTGGAGCACAGCTTTTCCCAAATGGAAAGAGCTGTAATGAGCATTACCAGTGTAAAGGAAAGGTCATTGTTTAAGCTTAGTAAAAACTTGCTTTGAGCCAAAGGAATCGCTAATAAAAATTATTTTCTGTTTCACAATGTGACTTAATCAAGTCTGAAAGGGACTTATCAGTGTCAGATGTCAGCAGGCAGTATAGATTAGCTGTCCTAAGTCCTTTCCCTATTCTGTTTTTTTTTTTTTTTTTCCCTAACCTGTCTTTTGGGTCTGATTCCTATATTTTGTTCATAATCTCTAGTGTCACTTGCCACTAAAAGACATCAGACATTTTGGATTTGTTAAGTTATAAATGCTCTGAGCATTTCAGAAATTCAACCCATAGCGTTGCTCATAAAAAGGTAGATTTTTATTAAGAAACAAATGAACAGGAAGAACGGGGCTTCTTATAGTGACAAAAGTATATAACTTATTGACACAAATTATCACAAATCCTAAGGTAAAAGAAACAATTAACAAGGCTTATACATGTAACGGTCGTCTTCTAGAATCAAGTTTATCCATGAAATCAGGAAGAAACTGGAATGGTTACCACTGAAACAGGAGCAGTGGAAGAATGAAAATAATGTAAATTGATTAAACTGGAGAAAGAGATTTCTTTATTGTTTTTTTTTTTTTTTTTCCCTAACCTGTCTTTTGGGTCTGATTCCTATATTTTGTTCATAATCTCTAGTGTCACTTGCCACTAAAAGACATCAGACATTTTGGATTTGTTAAGTTATAAATGCTCTGAGCATTTCAGAAATTCAACCCATAGCGTTGCTCATAAAAAGGTAGATTTTTATTAAGAAACAAATGAACAGGAAGAACGGGGCTTCTTATAGTGACAAAAGTATATAACTTATTGACACAAATTATCACAAATCCTAAGGTAAAAGAAACAATTAACAAGGCTTATACATGTAACGGTCGTCTTCTAGAATCAAGTTTATCCATGAAATCAGGAAGAAACTGGAATGGTTACCACTGAAACAGGAGCAGTGGAAGAATGAAAATAATGTAAATTGATTAAACTGGAGAAAGAGATTTCTTTAAATGAATGTCTGATCAGATAAAGCTGGGAAAATAAAATATTGAAGGACATTATAGACTGACATGAAAAGGAAACTTATACCTACCAGTATACTTCTATGTACCAGTTTTAATTTCTCAGGATGAATTTTCAGTATAGTGGTGATTAGCTGTTATTAGTTTGGAAGTTGTGTTTTGTGTCCAGTGAAATCTGAAGACATGTAATCTCAGAGAGTGAATTTGGATGACTCCAAATTATTGGATCCGTTTCAAAGTGTCATAGATATTCTGGGAATGATGCTATTATTTGAGCTTATGTTAAGATATTTATACAGAAAAAGATATGACAGACATGCAAGACTGTGGTATTTGAAAGCCGAGAAAAGACAACACAGGAAGTGTTGGCCTCCTATGCTCTTGGGGCACTGACTTCAGAAGCATCAAATGCAAATTTATTTCAGAAATCCTGCTGAAACACATGGGGATGAGAGAGAAATCATGTCTAGGAAGAGGATGGAAAGACACATTATAAATAGATGAAGGAAAACAATTTTGTTGCTGCCAGATGTTACACTCAACTCAGCAAAATTCTTGAGTATGATCAATTGAAAAGAAAGACACCTTAGCTGAAGCTTGGTGCTGAGAGAGGGCAATAATGCAAATTTGTGTTTCCCAGAAGTTGCAGTGGCAAAGAATTTGCCTGACAGTGCAGGAGACTCAGAGATATGGATTTGATTCCTGGGTCAGGAAGATACCCTGGCATTGAAAATGACAATCCACTCCAGTATTCTTGCCTGGAGAATTCCATGGACAGAGAAGCCTGGTGGGCTACAGTCTATGGGATTGCAGAGTTGGACTAAACTGAGTGATTGAGCATGCATACACCATAAAACAACCCATGACAGCCATACCTTAAGGACAAAAATTTTCTTTCTGGGTTAGAGTACAACCTCATGGATTTTGCCTACTGTAAATTTCTCTTCCCCAGACATTCTCATTTTTACCCAAATCTGTTTCCCGAATTGAAATTTTTAGGACTTCAAATAAAGTTTTATTTACGACCTTCTTCATTTTTTTTGGTTTGACACAACAAGCTAATAGAAATATGTATACAAAAATGCAAGAAATTAAAAAGAGTAACTTTAAACAGATTGATCAAATAGAAACAAAAAGGTAACATGGTGAGATAAAGCATACGAATAATAATATGACATGTAAAGGATTAAGTATAAGCAAAATACTAATATTGACAAGTTATACAACCAAATAAGCCAGTTATATATTTTAAACTAGAAGCACACATTTATACAAGAATATAGAAAGCTTGATAACAGAAAGAAGGATACAAGAAAATGTACTATGCATATAGTACTTGTACCTTAACTAAATAAAGTTAATGTAGCTATTTTAATATCACATTAGGCTTTAAATGTTCAAACTACCTCGCAATTGCATGCATCTCACATGCTAGCAAAGTAATAACCAAAATTCTCAAAGCTCGGCTTCAACAATACATGAACCAAAACTTCTAGATGTTCAAGCTGGATATAGAAAAGGCAGAGGAACCAGAGATCAAATTGCCAACATCCAAAGATCAAATTACCATCATCCACTGGATCATAGAAAAAGCAAGAGAATTCCAGAAAAACATCTACTTCTGCTTCATTGACTATGCTAAATCCTTTAACTGTGTAGATCACAACAAACTGTGGAAAATTCTTAAAGGGATGAGAATACAAGATCATCTGATCTGCCTCCTGAGAAATCTTTATGCAGGTCAAGAAGCAACGGTTGGAACTGCATATGGAACAACAGACTGGTTCCAAATTGGGAAAGGAGTAGGTCAAGGCTGTATATTGTCACCCTGCTTATTTAACTTATATGCAGAGTACATCATGAGAAACGCTGGGCTGGATGAAGCCCAAGCTGGAATCAAGATTGCAGAGAGAAATATCAATAACCTCAGATTTGCAGATGCCACCACCCTTACAGCAGACAGTGAAGAGGACCTAAAGACACTCTTGGTAAAGGTGAAAGAGGAGAGAGGAAAAGCTGGCTTAAAATTCAACATTCAAAAAATGAAGATCATGCAAGTCCCATCACTTCATGGCATATAGTTGGGGAAGTAATGGAAACAGTGACAGACTATTTTCGTGGGCTCCAAAATCACTACAGATACTGACTGAAGCCATAAAATTAAAAGATGCTTGCTCATTGGAAGAAAAGCTATGACCAACCTAGACAGCATATTAAAAATCAGAGACATTACTTTGCTAACAAAGGTCCATATAGTCAAAGCTATAGTTTTTCCAGTAGTCATGTATGGATGTGAGAGTTGGACCATAAAGAAAGCTGAGCGCTGAAGAATTGATGCTTTTGAGTTGTGTTGGAGAAGACTCTTGAGAGTCCCTTGGACTGCAAGGAGACCAAACTAGTCAATCCTAAAGGAAATCAATCCTAAATATTCATTAGAAGGACTAATGCTGAAGGCGAAGCTCCCATACTTTGGCTATCTGGTGGGAAAAGTTGACTTATTGGAAAAGACCCTGATGCTGGGAAAGACTGAAAGCAGAAGGAGAAGTGGGAGAAGGGGATGACAGAGGATGAGATGGTTGGATGGCATCACTGACTCTATAGACATGATTTTGAACAACTCTGGGAGATAGTGAAGGACAGGGAAGCCTGGTGTGCTGCAGTCCATGGGGTCACAAAGAGTCAGACACAACTGAGCAATTGACCTGAGCTGAACTAAATTGTTATATGGAGACCTTAACATATCTATCTCATTAGCCAATAAAGGAAGGAAACAAAATTCAGTAAAAATATAAAAGATCTGGAAAAAAAATTAACAAACTTGACATAATGGAAATTTGTCACCAAATACAAGTGAAAGTATACATGGACTATTAACCTAAATTATCCTATGCTAGTCAATAAAGACAGCCCTCAATAAATATCAAAGGATTGAAATGATTCTGAGAATGCTATCTCAACACAGTAGAACTAAGCTAGATTTAAATGACAAAAGAAATTAGAAAATTCTCAACTATCTGGATATTAAAGCACTTCTGAGTAATCTATGCATCAATGATACATATTTTCACAAATGTCTTTTCTAGTGTACTTATGTAAATATATAGACATAGGGATATTACAGCCCTCAATAAATATCAAAGGATTGAAATGATTCTGAGAATGCTATCTCAACACAGTAGAACTAAGCTAGATTTAAATGACAAAAGAAATTAGAAAATTCTCAACTATCTGGATATTAAAGCACTTCTGAGTAATCTATGCATCAATGATACATATTTTCACAAATGTCTTTTCTAGTGTACTTATGTAAATATATAGACATAGGGATATCTTTCTTTCTCTTTCTACCTATCCCAGAGAAATGCTAATACATGTGCAAAAAAATTTTGAATGATATTAAAAGAACATTTATGTAATTGAAAAAAGACTTTCATTGAAAGTAAATTATATTATATACATATTTTAAGATGCATAATCAGTATTATATAATTATTGTTCAATTGTTAAGGCATGTTTAACTCTTTGTGATCTCATGGATTATAGCACACCAGGCTTCTCTGTCCTCCATTACATTCCAGAGTTTGCTCAAATTCATGTTTATTGAGTTGGTGATGCAGTTTAACCATCTCATCCTTTGCAGTCCTCTTCTCATTTTGCTTTTGATCTTTCCCTGAATCAGAATCTTTTCCAATGAGTTGATTCTTCACATCAGGTGGCCAGAGTATTAGAGCTTCTGCTTCAGAAACAGTCCTTCCAATGAATATCCAGGGCTGATTTCCTTTAGGATTGACTGGTTTGATCTCCTTGCAGTCCAAGGGATTCTCAAGAGTCTTCTCCAACACCACAGTTCGAAAGCATCACTTCTTTGGCATTCAGCTTTTTTTTTAATTTATTTTTTTTAATTGAAGGACAATTGCTTTATAGAATTTTGTTGTTTTTTGTCAAACCTCAACATGAATCAGCCTTTTTTATGGTCCAACGCTCACATTCATACATGACTACTGGAAAAACCATTGCTTTGACTATATAAACCATTGTCAGCCAAGTGATATCTTGGCTTTTTAATGGATGCATGTGTGCTCAGTTGGGTCTGACTTTCTGCTTTATAATATGCTCTCTATATGGTGAAATTTATTAAATAACTTGATATGTGTGTGTACTCAGTTGCTCAGTCGTGTCCAACTCTTTTCGACCCCATAGACTGTACCCCTCCATGCTCCTTTTCCCACAGAACTTTCCAGGCAAGAATACTGGAGTGGGTTTCCATTTCCTATGCCAGGAAATAATTGGATGGGCAACCCCAAAGACATTCCAGGCCTGGTGTCAGAATATATATTAATAATTTGTCCTTCTGATACTGGGCATTCTCTGGTAAGAGTACTCTTCTCTGCGTGTTGCTCTGCTTTAGCTAGTGGGAGATTCACCCTCTCAAGTATTTCATACTGAGCAGTAATAGCACAACCAGCTTGGAAAGTCTCTTTTTATTGTTACATCACAAACTAAAAAATTAATAAAGAGAAACATCTATCAAGAGAGTTGGGAAACCAGAAGAGGGAGCTCTCACACTCTTCAAAGTTTGCAGAGTCCATCGGGAAAAAGGACTCTCTCCTCGACTCAGCCAATAATAATCCAAGCACTCTGTTTACTAAAGCCCTCCCAACTTTCCTTTCCTCTGTATAAAAGAGTTCTCTTTTCCTTCTGTAGGGACTTGCACATGGCTCACCATGGTCAAATAAAATCTATATATGGAACAATCATTCCCTTCCATAAAATTCTCCCTGCCATACTATCCCAGGTGATGAGGCAAGGGGCGAAAAATCAGACCATTGGTCATAAGTCTGAACTGAGAAAGTTAAACCTCACAATCTCGTGTCCAGAAATCAGAGCACTATCAGTGCAGCTGCTACACAAACAGGGAATGGGAGTAAATTCTTTGAAAAATTGTAAACTCCCCAAAACAAAATCTATAAATAATACTCCTCTGTCCACTCTCATTCCCCTCCAAAGATATATATATATATATCCAGTGACCTTATACTGAGGATCACAACTCCAGTCATAGATTAGTAAGGATTTTAGCAGTAAATCTCCAGGTGCTTGACCTTCAACCTTGTATGCAAATCTATGTCAAGAGAATGATGCTGAAATAGCAATAAAAAGTAGAAGAGACAGTTAGGGTGACTTTGAATCTCGATCAGTAGAGGCACTATGTCTTACCAAAGTGAGTATTTCTTATTTCTCTTTTTTGTTTTCTTTCTTATTTGGTGACAAGTCACATCTCATATATATTTTGTATACAAAACTTCATGAATAGTCTTTTGAGTTCTGTTTGTTTTTTTTTTAATGCTATTAAATCAATGGACAGTGTTTAATACTGTGTCTTAGTTTCTTCATCTAAAATATGGTGATAAGAATAGTTGAGTTCAGTCACTCAGTTGTGTCTAACTCTTTGTGACCCCATGAACCACAGCACGCCAGGCCTCCCTGTCCATCACCAACTCCTGGAGTCCACTCAAACCCATGTCCATCAAGTCGGTGATGTCATCCAGCCATCTCATCTCTGTTGTCCCCTTCTCCTCCTGCCCTGAATCTTTCCCAGCATCAGGGTCTTTTCAAATGAGTCAGCTCTTTGCATCAGGTGGCCAAAGTATTGGAGTTTCAGCTTCAACATCAGTCCTTAATGAACACCCAGGACTGATCTCCTTTAGGATAGACTGGTTGGATCACCTTGCAGTCCAAGGGACTCTCAAGAATCTCCAACACCACAGTTCAAAAGCGTCAATTCTTCTGCGCTCAGCTTTCTTTATCGTCCAACTCTCAGATCCATACAGGACCACTGGAAAAATCATAGCCTTGACTAGATGGACCTTTGTTGGCAAAGTAATGTCTCTGCTTTTGAATATACTATCTAGGTTGATCATAACTTGCTGTCCAAGGAGTAAGCATCTTTTAATTTAATGGCTGCAATCACCATCTGTAATGATTTTGGAGCCCAGAAAAATAAAGTCAGCCACTGTTTTCACTGTTTCTCCATCTATTTGCCATGAAGTGATGGGACCAGATGCCATGATCTTAGTTTTTTGAATGTTGAGCTTTAAGCCAACTTTTTCACTCTCCTCTTTCACTTTCATCAAGAGGCTCTTTAGTTCCTCTTCACTTTCTGCCATAAGGGTGGTGTCATCTGCATATCTGAGGTTATTGATATTTCTCCCAGAAATCTTGATTCCAGCTTGTGCTTCCTCCCTCCCAGCGTTTCTCATAATGTACCCTGTATATAAATTAAATAAGCAGGGTGACAATATACAGCCTTGACGTACTCCTTTTCCTATTTGGAACCAGT
>SJYX01003814.1:202830-227042 GCA_006410675.1 Oreotragus oreotragus
ACAATTGTGCGGTAGTTTGAACATTCTTTGGCATTGCCTTTCTTTGGGATTAGAATGAAAGCTGACCTTTTCCAGTCCTGTGGCCACTGCTGAGTTTTCCAAATTTGCTGGCATATTGAGTGTAGCACTTTCACAGCATTATCTTTTAGGATTTGAAATAGCTCAACTGAATTACATCACCTCCGCTAGCTTTATTCATAGTGATGCTTCCTAAGGTTCACTTGACTTCACATTCCAGGATGTCTGGTTCTAGGTGATAGATCACAGCATTGTGATTATCTGGGTCATGAAGATCTTTTTTTTTGTACAGTTCTTCTGTGTATTCTTGCCACCTCTTCTTGGTATCTTCTGTTTCTGTTAGGTCCATATCATTTTTGTTCTTTATTCTGTCCATCTTTGCATAAAATGTTCCCTTGGTATCTCTAATTTTCTTGAAGAGATCTCTAGTCTTTCCCATTCTATTGTTTTCCTCTATTTCTTTGCACTGATCACTGAGGAAGGCTTTGTTTCTCCTTGCTATTCTTTGGAAATATGCATTCAGATTGCTGTATCTATCCTTTTCTCCTTTGGTGTTCACTTCTCTTCTTTTCACAGCTATTTGTAAAACCTCCTCAGACAGCCAGTTTGCCTTTTTGCATTTCTTTTTCTTTGGGATTATTTTGATCCCTGCCTCCTGCATAATGTCACGAACCTCCATCTGTAGTTATTCAGGAACTCTATCAGATCTAATCCCTTAAATCTATTTTTCACTTTCACTGTGTAATCATAAGGGATTTGATCCAGGTCATACCTGAATGGTCTAGGGGTTTTCCCTACTTTCTTCAATTTAGGTCTGAATTTGGCAATAAGGAGTTCTTGATGTGAGCCATAGTCAGCTCCTGTTCTTGTTTTTGCTGATAGAGCTTCTCCATCTCTGGCTTCAAAGAATATAATCAATATGATTTTGGCATTGACCATCTGGTGATGTCCATGTGTGCAGTCTTCTCTTGCGTTGTTGGGAGAGGGTGTTTGCTATGACTTTGTGTTCTCCTGGCAAAACTCTATTCGCATTTGCCCTGCTTCATTCTGTACTCCAAGGCCAAATTTGTCTGCTACTTCAGGTATTTCTTGACTTCCTACTTTTACATTCCAGCCCCCCTATAATGAAAAGGACATGTTTTTTGGGTGTTAGTTCTAGAAGGTCTTGTAGGTATTGATAGAACCATTCAACTTCAGCTTCTTCAGCATTACTGGTTATATTACCAGCTACTTAAGTCTCAGGAAGTGATATAATTTAGATGAACATTTCCTTAGGTATACAATTTGGACAAAATAAAAATGAATCAATTACTGAAATGCTGGTTGTTCAAAATGGTGGTGTTCATAATTCTATCATGTTCAACATGTATTACTTGTTGTTACTTTTACAGGCTGTTCCAATTTCATCTTTATGTTCTCTATACCAGACTGAAAAAGATATACACTTGATCATGGCTTTGTATAAGTTTTAAGTATTTTCCTATAAATATAATATTCCTATAATAAGTAAATATATAAATATAATCTCACTTGTGACAGAAATTTCCTAGCAAATAATATTTTAAAAGAAACTGAACCTGTTTCTTTTTCCTTTGTCTAAACATTGTAGGGCATTTGTATAAGAAGATGCCAGCTCATCCTGTCAGACCAGAGCACAGTGAAGAGGGGTGGATTGCCTGGAACAAGATGTTAGAATCTAAGGAGGATGAGGAAGGCATCTACTTACTGGGGGTGGAGGACTGGAGGCAGCTGTAATTATCAGGACATTGGCTACGTTGGAGCTCTGTGTGTGCGCTCAGTCACTCAGGTATGTCTGGTCACCAGGTTCCTCTGTTCATGAAACTTTTCCAAGCGAGAATAGTGGGTTGCCATTTCCTACTCAGAGGGTCTTCCCAACTCAGGGATTGAACCTTCAAGTCTTGTACCTCTTGCATTGGCAGGCAGATGCTTTATCACTGCACCACCTAGGAAGCCTGTTGAAGCTGTGTACTTTTTTCCAATGGAAAATGCGCACAGAACGAGCTTTTCTACTTTAGTATCCTGAACTATAGAAATAAAGTAAATAGAAATATTGTTTATGACAAGCATGCATTATTTGTATTAATAGAGTGAATCATAATCTTTATTTACACCTAGGTTAAATACTCATTCTGTACCTTTAAATACATACTTATTGATCCCTGCAAAACTTTGGATACTTTATAAGGGATTGTTTTCTTTAATCATCACAACACCTTTATAAAAGAATTCCCATTTTACAAAGACAAAGTTAGGGTTGAGAGTGAATAAGACATGTCCTCTTTTCTCAGAGATCTTAAAGGTGGGATGTACATAGAATTTAGTACCATATTTTCAAAATATTTTAGATCCGTTCTTTCCATGGTGTCATAAGGAAGGCATATTCAACACTTCAGTGGTTCTCAAACAAATTTCTTTAGGCAACACAAGGTTTTTTCCAAAGGAAGTGTCTGGGTAAGCACCATAAGTACATCAAATAAAAGACCTGCTCAGGTTGGAGTCCAGAGGTTCTCAATCCTGATTACACTTTAGATCTATCTGGAAAAGTTGTTAAATGCCTTGGGTCACCGACCTTCTAGGGGTGGAGGGGCATCAGTATATCTTAAACATTCCCCAGATAGTTTTATTGTACAGCCATGGATCAGCTGCACCGTAGCAGTTAAAAAGGGAACACTTAGAGCTGACTGCTGCGTTAGGAGTACAGAGGATGATTGAGGGAGAATGCTAGAGGATGGGAAAACAGGTGACACTTGTGAAACCCAGACTTTGGAGGCCAATTTTAATAAGGTTCTCAAAGGTTTGATTTCTGATACCTGTATATTTTTTATGTAACCCATAAAGATATTGGCATAATACAAACTCTTGGCACACCAAAATGACAGATTCTAAGTGTGTGTGTTAAAGAATCTAGAAGTAAAAGACATTTTTTCAATGTGCAACAATGCAGAGAGAAATCAAGATCAGCAAATTAATCGAACAAAATGTTTTTCTGGTGCTAAATGAATCTAAGAAAATTGATAGGTAAATCATTATGAAATAACCTTTATTTTCTTTTTGAAAGCTCTCAATGCTTAATAGAATTCTCAACTGTGTCAAATAATTTGAATGTAGTATCTTGTTAAATGTTTCTTAAACAGAAGTTAGATAAAGAAGGATAAATAATAAGTAAAGAGCCTGGCTTTTATTTCATAACAAATAATCATAGTATTGAATAAGATACAAATACCTCCCAGCAAGAACTGTATTGTTGAAATTTGGGGGGATAATCTTGGGGAGATATTTTTAAAGGTCTAGGAAAGTATCATTTACAAGTATGAACAATAAAAATGACTATGCCTGTATTATTCTCAGTTAGTCTGTTTTATAGGACTTTGATTTTGTCTAAGGTTATATATACTACTTAATCATTTTCTCACAAGATAAAAATTATATCTTAAATCATGATAAATTAAAGGATAAAAAGAATAAATTTTAGAGTTAGATAAACCTGGATTAGAATTGTGAATTTTGGGTCTGCTCTTTGGATGTTGTATGCTTTTGAAATGGTATTTGATATTACTGAGCCCAGTTTTCTCATCCGTAAAATAGTCTTAAATATAGTACTTACTTCACAGGGTTGTTTCAAAGATTGAATTAGTTGACAAATATTAAGTGGCTAAAATATAGTCTCCTTCAATAAATGTGATGTGATTATTACTGTACTAATTTATTTAATAGTGGAATTTCAGAGAAGGCAATGGCATCCAGTACTCTTGCCTGGAAAATCCCAAGAAAGGAGGAGCCTGGTGGGCTGCAGTCCATGAGGTCGCTGGGAGTCGGACACGACTGAGCGACTTCACTTTGACTTTTCACTTTCATGCATTGGAGAAGGAAATGGCAACCCATTCCAGTACTCTTGCCTGGAGAATCCCAGGGATGGGGGAGCCTGGTGTGCTGCCATCTATGGGGTCGCACAGAGTCAGACATGACTGAAGCGATTTAGCAGCAGCAGCAGCAGTGGAATTTGGAGGAGAACAAGGGATTCCATTGGATAGAATATACTCTAAAACAACTAGAATGTTCTAACGGAGTCAAAATAAAACAAATAGAAATCATAATTCTCTATTCAATGATCATATAAATCTTGTAGATAGAATTTATTCTATAGACCTTTTATTTTCCTTGCATCTTTACAGAATTATAAAAAATTGGTGATCATTATTAGGACAGAATTAGAAATCCTATAACCTATAAGGCTTGAGGAATTTGGTCTCTAAATGTAAAGCAGCAAACATTCTAGCTATCTTTGGGGAACTAACCTCCCATAAGTCCTTCTCACAAAGTTCACATATACTAAATACATAGTACTTTTTGTCTGAGTAGTTCTAATTTTGATTTTTGCATGTTGCCACTATAACTCTGTTTTGTCTGTGTACAATTAACACTGTATTAGACATTGCTTACAATGATAAACAGATTAGATGTGGTCCTTTCCCTCATGGGCTTATAATATAATAGTCCAAAATAAACATTAACAAAGGAAAAGCACTGACTGACAAAAATAAATGTGGTTAACCTATCTTAGTCAGCCAATTGTTGTTTGTTTATTCCCTCATGTCAGTTGGAAAGATAAAAACACCAAGGAGGACCTTTATGAGTGCAAAATATTCAAACCCATTTGAAAATCTGACACAAAAGATTATGATTAACTGTATCCCAGATGGGAACTCATGATTGGAAAGCTCATCACAAGGTTTGAAAAAACCACTTTCCTTTTCACAGTTCAAAGCCCAATGTAAATGAGTGCTATACTTATACTCTTATAAGTATATAAGAGTATATACTCACCCAACTTACCTAGAGTCCTCTGATCAGCTTCAATGCATAAGTGCTATAAACATGCAGTTTGGTGAGACTTAACAATGATTCAATTAAACAAGAAAGATTCTCTTGGGTGTTAGGTAGAATGGTTGCTAAGAGATTAGAGAACAAATAATTTATCTGTTAGAAAAGCTGGGAAACAGATCATTTCTTAAAGTCAGTTTGAAACTTTAATATTAAGATGGTATCACAAGGAAAATTATACTGGACAAAGTTGAGCAGTCAAGGAAGATTTTATTCAAGACAACTGCAATAGGCTGGCAGAGCCAGAACTCAGTCTGAATTCAACTCCTCTGAAATAAGGGTGGGATTGATCTAGGAGACAGAGTGGGGAGAATCATAGGCTATCAATGTTTACTAACTGGCTTTCCTCCAAAGAAGCAGTAAACACTCTCATATCTGTATAGTAAGAGGTAGTGTTGCAACATGAGGCAAGGTGCCCACATATGTTAAGCTCCTGACCTTCCAGAAACTGAAAGAAGGAAGCTTAATGATGACATTTCAAAAGGATGGCCTCCAGGTACTTGAGAAAGACAGTCTGGGTAGTAAAACTGGCAAAAGGATTTTAGAATGATTTATATTTCAAAAGAGTAGAGACAGAATTTGCAGTTACATGTTTTCTAAAATAAATGCTCTAAGAAGAGGTAGATCAGTGTCATAGAGGTAAAAAAAGAAGTCTGTCTAAAGTTTGGTTAAGCTGAGGGAAAAATTAAGGTCCTCTTAGTTAACAGGTAAAAATAGATAGAACTTTTAATACCAAAAGAATCTCTCTCTGATGGGATCCTACAAGAAGACTGTCTTCAAACCTGTAAAAATTTTGTGAAATAGGAGATTTTGTGATTATGGTTTAAAACTTAATTAGGTCACCTCTAAAGATTTCTAAATTATCAGAACTTTAAACTTCACTGTCTCATCTCAAAGACCAATTTTTTCCCCTCACAAATAAAAAAAGAGACATCCAAAATGACTTTCACTTCAATGAAAAAAATTCTAAAAAAGATGTCCTACTTAAAAATGCTATGTGAGCATGTGAATTTAAAATATTATTTTATCATATCACAGTTCATCATATTTCAAAAAGGACTTGTTTTATCCAATAATTTAACAGAAAATTTGCTGAATAAGGAAAATGTATACCATGCAATTTAGTATAAAAATTGAGCTATATAAGAACTTTTGCCAACACTTTGAAAAACATATGCACAGAAATGATTTTTACACCTAAGTGTGCATTAGAACCACATTTGGACCTTTTAGAAAACACAGATACTAGCCCAAACTCTTAGACCTTCAGTAAAAAGACACTGATTTGCATTTATTGTATATTAATTTATTTTTCTGGTCATGCTTTTCAGTTTGCAGGATGACTTCGACCAGGGATTGAACTTGGGCCATGACGCTGAAAGCTCTGAGTCCTAACCAATTAAACTCCCAAAGAATTCCAGTTAGGTATAAAAATTTCTAAATGTGAGTTCTATTGTTTTAAAAAAATGCTTTCAATACATGCCCTCCAGACCAGTAGAGCTTCTGAGAAATGTAGGATCTTAGGTTTTGCCACATCCACTAAAGTTCATGATTTGAAAAAAAATTTGGTTGTTGATATCCATATGAAGTCTGTTGTTCAGTTGCTAAGTCCTGTCTGACTCCTTTCTACCCAGTGGACTGCAGCATGCCTGGCTTCACTGTCCTTCACTATCTCCCAGAGCTGCTCAAACTCATGTCCATTGGGTCAGTGATGCCATCCAACCATCTCATCCTCTTTTACCCCTTCTTCTGCCCTCAATTTTTCCCAGCATTAGTGTCTTTTCCAATGAGTTGGCTCTTTCCATAAGGTGGCCAAAGTATTGGAGCTTCAACTTCAGCGTCAGTCCTTCCAATGAATATTCAGGACTGATTTCCTTCAGGATTGACTGGTTTGATCTCCTTGCTGTCCAATGGACTCTCGAAAGTCTTGTCTAACACACAGTCCAAAAGCATCAATTCTTTGGCACTCAGCCTTCTTTATGGTCCAATTCTGATATCCTTACATGACTACTGAAAAAATCATAGCTTTGTCTATACATACCTTTGTTGGCAAAGTGATGTCTCTGCTTTTTAATATGCTTTCTAGCTTTGTCATAGCTTTTCTTCCAGAGAGCAAGCGTCTTTTAATTTCATGGCTACAGTCACCATCAGCAATGATTTTGGAGTCAAATTTTGTTTGGAGAAAATAAAATCTGCCACAGTTTCCACTTTTTCCCCATGTATTTGCCATGAAGTGATGGGACTGGATTCCATGCTCTTAGTTTTTTTGAAAGCTGAGCTTTAAGCCAGGTTTTTTCACTCTCTTCTTTCACACTTAGCAAGAACTCTTTAGTTCCTCTTCATTTCCCGCCATTAGAATAGACCATCTGCATGTTTGAGATCGTTATTTCTCCTATCAGTCTTGATTCCAGCACGTGATTCATCCAACCTGTCATTTCTCATGATGTACTCTGCATGTATGTTAAATAAGCACAGTGATAACCAGAGATCAAATTGCTAACATCCACTGGATCATAGAGAAAGCAAGGGAATTCCAGAAAAAAACCATCTACTTCTGCTTCGTTGGCTACTTTAAAGCCTTTTACTGTGTGGATCACAACACACTGTGGAACGTTCTTAAAGAAATGAGAATATCAGACCGCATTACCATCTTCTGAGAAACCTATATGCAAGTTAAGAATCAACAGATAGAACTGGACATAGAACAACAGACTGGATCAAAATTGAGAAAGGAGTTGTCAAGGCTTTATATTGTCTCTCTGCCTATTTAACCTGAAGCCTGAAAAGCATTGTTCTATAGGAGATTTTTGCTGCATAGCCAGAATCAAAGCCATTCACCAGGTTAGGATGAACTAGCCTCTGGAACTGCGAAAGCAACTTCGCTACAATTATGGATCCTAAACATCCAGCTTTGGTTTCTATTTAAGTCACATGTTTGGAGAGCAGTATTTTGGACCAATGAAAACCAAAGGACAATACAGAGAAAGATGGTGGGATACTCACATTAATGTGTGCATGTGTGCCCAGTTGCTCAGTCATGTCTGGCTCTTCGACCCCATGGACTGTAGCCTGCCAGGCTCCTCTGTCCACTGGATTTTCTCGGGAAGAACACTGGAGTGGGTTGCCAGTTTCTCCTCCAGGGCTTCTTATCTCAGCCAGGGATTGAACTTACATCCCCTATGTCTCCTACTTTGGCAGGCAGATTCTTTACCACTGAGCCACCTTAATATTTGAAAATTAATCTAAAATTTCAAGAATCTTAAATAAAGATTTCTTTGCTGAGAGGGAGATGAAGAGAGCAATCCACCAGACTGGGAATTGGACTCTCCAGTGACTCACTGATTAACTCTGGCCTGGGGCAAGCTACCTGTACAATTTCTCCAGGGGTTCCCACAGATGATAAGAGATATTATTGCTTCTTTTAGCAGCTACTTAAAAGCAAATTAGGGCATCTTAAAGTAACTTCTGCTTCTCTGGGGAGAAAGCTTTATTAAATTAGTAGTAGATAGAAATAACATTTATTAGTTTATCATATTTTTCTGATGTGCTGCAGTCCAGACTTTTGTTGGCAAAATGATGTCTCTATTTTTTAATATACTGTCTAGGTTTGTCATAGCTTTTCTTCCAGGCAGCAAGTGTCTTTTAATTTCATGGCTACAGTCACCATCAGCAATGATTTTGGAGTCCAAGAAAATAAAATCTGCCACAGTTTCCACTTTTTTCCCCATCTATTTGCCAGAAATGATGGGACTGGATGCCATGCTTAGTTTTTTTGAATTCTGAGTTTTAAGCCAGGTTTTTTTCACTCTCCTCTTTCAAATTTATCAAGAGGCTTATCACACTTATTTAGGGGGTCACAAAGAATCAGATAAGATTTAGCAACTGAACAGCAAATATTTTTCTTAGGCTAATGACAGCACTGTGTTTAGTCTCTTTCCCTGTTGATATGCATTTGTATCTGTGTATAAATATTTATGTGGTGAAGGCAATGGCACCCCACTCCAGTACTCTTGCCTGGAAAATCCCATGGACAGAGGAGCCTGGAAGGCTGCAGTCCATGGGACTGCTGAGGGTCGGACATGACTGAGCGACTTCACGTTCACTTTTCACTTTCACGCATTGGAGAAGGAAATGGCAACCCACTCCAGTGTTCTTGCTTGGAGAATCCCAGGGACGGCGGAGCCTGGTGGGCTGCCATCTATGGGGTCACAAAGAGTTGGACACGACTGAAGCGACTTAACAGCAGCAGCATAAATATTTATGAAATTTAAGAATTTTGGAATGTAAGGTAAAAGAAGATAAAGTTTTGCTCAGTAATGATTATTTCAAAGTTATTGTTATATTTTACCTCTCTGTTTTCTACTTTTGAAACTCCCAACTGCAATGTATTATTTGTCTATTTATAGCAAGTCAATAGAAGCAATTGTCAAAAAAAAAAAAGGTAACAAAAATTTTTAAAAATTCAGAGAGGTAAAGTTGCCTTTTAAAAAATTGTATTTATTAAGCCAGTTCTTCCCTATCCTAAGCACTATAGTTTTATTTTCCAAATTACTTCAAATAATGGGAGCTACTGGCTTGACATGTTCTAGCTACTGTAAGTAGTGCTGCAATGAACAATGAGATACATGTGTTTCTTTCAATCTTGGTTTCCTCAGGGTGTATGCCTAGGAGTAGGATTGCTGGGTCATATGGTGGTTTTATTCCTAGTTTTTAAAGAATCTCCATACCCTCTTCCATAGTGGCTGTATCAATTTACATTCCCACCAACAGTGGAAAGAGCATTCCCTTTTCTCTACACCCGCTCCAACGTTTATTGCTTGTAGACCTTTTGGTGATGGCCATTCTGACTGGTATGAGGTGATATCTCATTGTAGTTTTGATTTGCACTTCTCTAATAATGAGTGATGTTGAGCATCTTTTTATGTGCTTGTTAGCCATCTATAGGTCTTCTTTGGAGAAATGTCTGTTTAGGTCTTTTCCCCACTTTTTGATTTTTTTTTTTTTTTTATTGTGTTATATGAGCTGCTTGTATGTTTTAGAAATTAATTCTGTGTCAGCTGTTTCATTTGCTATTATTTTCTCCCATTCTGAGGGTTGTCTTTTCACCTTGCTTATGTTTCCTTTTCTGTCCAAAAGCTTTTAAGCATAATCTGTCCCACTTGTTTTTGTTTTTATTTCCATTACTCTTAAGAGGTGAGTCGTACAGGATCTTGCTTTGATTTATGTCACTGAGTGCTCTGCCTAAGTTTTACTCTAAGAGTTTTATAGTTTCTAGTCTTACATTTAGGTATTTAATCCATTTTGAGTTTATCCTTGTGTATGGTGTTATGAAGTGCTCTAATTTCAATCTTATATGTGTAAATGTTCAATTTTCCAAGCACCATTTATTGAAGAGACTATCTTTGCCCCATTGTATATTCTTGCCTCTTTTGTCTAAAATAAGGTACACATAGGTGCATGGGTTTATTTCTGGGCTTTCTATCTTGTTCCATTGGTCTATATTTCTGTTTTTGTGCCAGTACCATACTGTCTTGATGACTGTAGCTTTGTAGTATAATCAAAAGTCAAGAAGGTTGATTCCTTCAGCTCCAATCTTCTTTCTCAAGACTGCTTTGGCTATTTTGTGTCTTTTGTGTTTTCATATGAATTGTGAAATTTGTTGTTCTAGTTCAGTGAAAAATGCCATTGGTAATTTGATAAGGATCGTATTGAATCTGTAGATTGCTTTTGATAGTATAGTCATTTTCACAATATTGATTGATTCTTCCTAACCAGGAACATGAAATATCTCTTCATCTGTTTATGTCATCTTTGATTTCTTTCATCAGTGTTTTATAATTTTCTGTGTACAGTTCTTTTGTCTCCTTAGGTAAGTTTATTCCTTGATATTTAATTCTTTTTGTTGCAATGGTGAATGGGATTGATTCCTTAATTTCTCTTTCTGATTTTTCAGTTAGTATATAGAAATGCAAATGATTTCTGAATATTGATTGTGTATCCTGCAACTCTGCTAAATTCACTGATTAGCTCTAGTAGTTTTCTGATACTATCTTTAGGGTTTTCCACGTATGGTATTATGTCATCTGCAAACAGTGAGAACTTTACTTCTTCTTTTCCCATCTGGATTCCTTTTATTTCTTTTTCTTCTCTGATTGCTGTAGCTAGGACTTCGAAAACTATGTTGAATATTAGTGGTGAAAGTGGACACCTTTGTCTTGTTCCTGATCTTAGGGGGAATGCTTCCATTTTTTTTTTACCATTGAGAATAATGTTTGCTGTAGGCTTATCATATACCAGTCCATTCTGAAGGAGATCAGCCCTGGGATTTCTTTGGAAGGAATGATGCTAAAGCTGAAACTCCAGTACTTTGGCCACTTCATGCGAAGAGTTGACTCATTGGAAAAGACTCTGATGCTGGGAGGGATTGGGGGCAGGAGGAGAAGGGGATGACAGATGATGAGATGGCTGGATGGCATCACTGACTCGATGGATGTGAGTCTGAGTGAACTCCGGAGTGAAATGGCAGCCCACTCCAGTACTCTTGCCTGGAAAATCCCATGGACGGAGGAGCCTGGTGGGCTGCAGTCCTTGGGGTCGCCAAGAGTCAGACACGACTGAGCAACTTCACTTTCAGGGAGGCTTGGTGTGCTGCGATTCATGAGGTCGCAAAGAGTCAGACATGACTGAGCAACTGAACTGAACTGATGTTGAGGTAGGTTCGTTCTATGCCCATTTTTTGAAGAGTTTTAATCATAAATGGGGGTTGAATTTCTTCAAAGGCTTTTTCTGCATCTATTGAGATTATTATATGGTTTTTATCTTTCAATTTGTTTTTATATGGTATATCACATTGATTGATTTTCATATATTGAAGAATCCTTGCATCCCTGGAATAAGCCCAAATTGATCATGGTGTATGAGCTTTTTGATGTGTTGTTGAATTCTGTTTGCTAGCATTTTATTGAGGATTTTTGCATCTGTGCTCATCAGTGATATTGGCCTGTAGTTTTCTTTTTGTGTGTGTTGTCTTTGTCTGGTTTTGGTATCAGGGTGATGGTGGCCTCATAGAATGAGTTTGGAAGTGTTCCTTCCTCTGCAATTTTTTGAAAGATATAGAAGGATAGGCATTAACTCTTCTCTAAATGTTTGATAGAATTCTCCTGTGAAGCCATCTGGTCCTGGGCTTTTGTTTTTTCAGAGATTTTTGATCCCAGTTTCAATTTCAATGCTCATAATTGAGTTGTTCATAATTTCTATTTCTTCCTGGTTTACTCTTGGAAGACTGAACTTTTCTAAGAATCTGTCCATTTCTTCCAGGTTTTCCATTTTATTGCCATATAGTTGTTTATAATAGTCTCTTATAATCCTTCATATTTCTGCATTGTCTGCTGTAACCTCTCTTTTTATTTCTAATTTTGTTGATTTGATTCTTCTCTCTTCTTCTCTTGATGAGTCTGGCTAAAAGCTTGTCAATTTTGTTTATCTTCTCAAAGAACTAGCTTTTAGTTTTATTAATCTTTACTATCATTTCTTTCCTTTCTTTTTCAATTATTTCTGCTCTGGTTTTTAATCATTTCTTTCCTTCTACTAATTTTGGGGGGGTTTTGCTCTTCTTTTTCCAGTTTTTTTAATGTGTAAAGTTAGGTTGTCTAGTCAATGTTTTTCTTATTTCTTGATGTAGGTTTGTATTGCTGCATCCCATAGGTTTTGAGTTGTTGTGTTTTCTGTCATTTGTTTCTAGAAATTTTATTTCCCCTTTGCTTTCTTCAGTAACCTGTTGGTTATTTAGAAAGGTATTGTTTAATCTCCATGTTTTTGTGTGTTTTTTTGCAGTTTTTTTCCTCATAATTGATATCTAGTCTCATAGCATTGTGGTCAGTTAAGATGCTTGATATGATTTTAATTTTCTTAAATTTACTGAGGTTTGATTTGTGACCCTAAATGTGGTCTATCCTGGAGAATGTTTCACATGCACTTGAGAAGAAGGTGTATTCTTCTGCGTTTGGATGGAATGTTCTGAAGATATCAGTGAGATCCATCTCATTTAATGTATCATTTAAGACTTGTGTTTCCTGTTTAATTTTCTGTTTTGATGATCTGCCCATTGGTGTGAGTGGGGTGTTAAAGTCTCCTACTATTATTGTATTACCATCAATTTGTCCTTTTATGTCTGTTAGTGTTTGTCTTATTATTGAGGTGCTCCTATGTTGGGTGCATAGATGTTTACAATTGTTATGTCTTCCTCTTGGACTGATCCCTTGATCATTATGTAGTGTCCTTCCTTATCTCTTGTAATCTTTATTTTAATGTCTGTTTTGTCTGATATGAAGATTGCTTCTCCAGCTTTCTTTTGCTTCCCATTTGCATGGAATATATTTTTCCATCCTCTCCCTTTTAGTCTATGTGTCTTGAGGTCTGAAGTAGGTTTCTTGTAGAAAGAATATATATGGGTCTTGTTTTTGTATCCATTCAGCCAGTCTGTGTCTTTTGGTTGGAACATTTAATCTGTTTACATTTAACGTAATTATTGATATATATGTTCCTATTGCCATTTTCTAAATTGTTTGGGGTTGATTTTGTAGATTTTTTTTATCTCTTGTATTTCTGACTATATAAGTCACTTTAACATTTGCTGTAAAGCTGGTTTGGTGGTACTGAACTCTCTTAACTTTTGCTTGTCTGAAAAGCTTTTTATTTCTCCATCAATTTTGAATGAGATTCTTTCCAGGTATAATAATCTCAGTTGTAGATTTTTCCCTTTCAGTATTTTAAATATATCCTGCCATTCCCTTCTGGCCTGCAGAGTTTCTGCTGAAAGATCAGCTGTTAAGTGTATGGGGTTTCCCTTGTATANATTTCTGACTATATAAGTCACTTTAACATTTGCTGTAAAGCTGGTTTGGTGATACTGAACTCTCTTAACTTTTGCTTGTCTGAAAAGCTTTTTATTTCTCCATCAATTTTGAATGAGATTCTTTCCAGGTATAATAATCTCAGTTGTAGATTTTTCCCTTTCAGTATTTTAAATATATCCTGCCATTCCCTTCTGGCCTGCAGAGTTTCTGCTGAAAGATCAGCTGTTAAGTGTATGGGGTTTCCCTTGTATATTACTAGTTGTTTTTCCCTTGCTGCTTTTTAGATTCTTTCTTTGTGTTTAGTCTTTAAAGTTTGATTAGTATGTGTCTTGGCATGTTTCTCCTTGGGTTTATCCTGTATGGGACTCTGTGCCTCTTGGACTTGATTGACCTTTTCCATGTTGGGGAAATTTTCAACTATAATCTCTTCAAAATATTTATCATACCTTTTCTTTTTCTTTTCTTCTTCTGGGACCCATATAGTTCAAATGTTTGTGAGTTTGATATTGTCCCAGAGGTCTCTGAGACTATTCTCAGTTCTTTTCATTATTTATTTGCTTTTTTTTTTACTTTATTCTGCTTTTCAGAAGTTATTTCCACCATTTTATCTTCCAACTCACTGATTTGTTCTTCTGCTTCAGATATGCTGCTATTGATTCCTTCTAAAGTATTTTTAATTTCAGTAATTGTGTTGTTTATCTCTGTATGTTTATTCTTTATTTCTTCTATGTCTTTGTTAATTGATTCTTGCATTTTCTTCATTCTGTTTTCAAGATTTTTGATCATCTTTACTATCATTATTCTGAATTGTTTTTCAGGTAGTTTGCCTACTTCCCCTTCATTTATTTGGAGTTCTATGTTTCTAGTTTGTTCCTTCAATGTGTAGTATTTCCCTGCCTTTTCATTATTATTATTATTATTTTTAACTTATTGTGTTTGAGGTCTCCTTCTCCAAGGCTTCAGGGTTGAATTCTTTCTTCCCTTTGGTTTCTGCCCTCCTAAGGTTGGCCCAGTAGTTTGTGTAAGCTTCATATAGGGTGAGATTTGTGCTGAGTTTTTGTTTGTTTGTTTTTGTTTTTCCTCTGATGGGCAAGGCTCAATGAGGTGATAATCCTCTATGCTGATGATTGGGTTTGTATTTTTGTTTTGTTTGTTGTTTAGATGAGGCATCCTGCACAGGGTGTTACGGGTGGTTGGGTGATGCCAGGTCTTGTATTCCTCTGTTTGAGTTCTCATTGTTTAATACTCCCTAAGAGCTTCCCTGGCGGTTCAGATGGTAAAGCGTCCACCCGCAATGCAGGAGACCTGGGTTCGATCCCTGGGTTGGGAAGATCCCCTGGAGAAGGAAATGGCAACCCACTCCAGTATTCTTGCCTGGAGAATCCCATGGACAGAGGACCCTGATAAGCTACAGTCCATGGGGCTGCAAAGAGTCAGACACGACTGAACGACTTCTTTCACTTTCACTTTCAGGGTTAGTTCTCTGGTAGTCTAGCGTCTTGAAGTCAGTGCTCCCACTCCAAAGGTTCAGGGCTTGATCTCTAAAAGGACAAATCCATGTGCTTCTGTCGCTGGTACTAATGGTTTTTTAGATCCAGAGGCTTTCTGAAGAAGTGAAACATTGCTGCTTCTTCCATTACCTCATGCTTGCACTGCATTCCCCTTTCATACCAGCACCAGAGCACGCCACCTTGCTTCTGGGGTTCAGCTTACCTTTTGTTTTTATTGAGAGATGTAGAGAGTTGCAAACAGTGATGTTCCCAATCTTAGGGTGAAGAAAAAAAAAAAAGCATAATCATCCTTGAGTCCATTGCAGTGCTGACATTGCACAGCAACAAACTGGCTCAAAATCTAAGGAGAAGCAAGCAAGGGAAGAAGAGATTGGAGCACTAGTTTTGACGACATGGACACTCCATAATAGGAATTCAGCTAGGGTACATGGCTCACTGCACAGTATGCTGTGAGAGAGGTGGGGGTATAGACATCCGTGGCATCCTCATCTTTTTTCCAGGGTTTTCCCTCAGAAACTTCACTGGTGCTCACACATGAAAAAGGGTAATTCTTAGACTCCCTCATGGTACAAAACAGGAGGGGAGAGGAATAGCAGCTGCCAGTGGGGCTTAGCTGGGGGGCAATGCTGAGATACTCACTCCACCTCCTTACTGAACAAAAGCTAAATCTGCTGGGAGGGCAACACATGCTGCCATTAGGTCACTGGTGGAGATTCCTTGCAAGTGAGGTAAAACCAGAGAGAGGGAAACAAACAAACAAACAAACAAAAAAACCCTTTTGCTGGTGGAAGGGCAGCAGAAATAAAGACTGAGGCTTTATTCAAACATGGAATATTCCTACTCCAGCCCCTAGCAGGCCAACAAGCAAAGAATAAAAATAATATCTCAAGGGTGGCAAGAAGAATGAACAGGAAGAGTTCAGAGAATTTTTAGGCAATAAAAATACTCTGCATGATAATAACGGATAAATGTCATTATATTCTTCTCCATAGAATGCATAGCATTGAATGAAATCTAAGGTGAACTCTGGACTTTGAGTGATTACAATGTGTCAATGTAGATTTATCCTTGGTAACAAACATACCATTTTGGTAAGTGATGTTGATAATGAAGGAGGCTATGCATGCATATGGGAAATCTCTATATTCTCAGTTTTTCTGTGAACTTAAACTGTTCTAAATCATAAAGCTTTAAATTTAAAAAGGAATCCTGCTAGGGACAAACCACTTCTGAGATGCAATGCCAAGGCCTAAAACTAACAGAGCAGCAGGCACTCAGGGCCAAAAAAATTAAAAACCTATGAAAACCTAGCCTTTACTCTAAATGCAAAGTAATTATTTAGAGGAATTTGAAGCCTGTGGTGCACTAAGGTAACCATAGTAACAACAAAAAACAAACCCAGCCCAACTTTTAATTAGAGTCAATCAAATCTGCTCACTACAGGCCTTGATTAAAGAAAAGTATGCCCATTTCCAGGTAAAAAGCTACTTACTTCAGTCTTTACTATACTATACAAGAAGCCCAGCTTTCAATAACAATGAAAAACTAGGAAGCATATGAAAACACAAGCTAAAGTTATACCTTCTAAGAGAGAACACAATCATGACATAATAGTTGGAATGATATGATAGTAAACTTAAAATAACTGTGTTTAATAGGTTAACAGTTTTCATGGGAAAAGGTAAAGAGCATACCCGATTAAATGACTAATTTCAACAAAGAGGTGGAAATTATAAGAAAGAATCCAAAGGCAATGTTAGAAATGAACAACACTAACAAAGATGAAGTCTCTGATAGTCTCTTCAGTAGACTCAATTCAGTAGTAGAAAGAATTGCCTACATCAAGATAAGTCAATAGAAATTATACAAACTGAAACACACACACACACACCACATATACATATACACACTATATGGATTACTGATTATAGAATTTTATTTATCTTTGTTATATTATAGACTGGATAGGTTTGGCATCAGTCTTAGAAGCAAGTCCTTTGAAAAGAATTCATTGCTGATGGCTGACTTTCAGGGCCTGCTTGTCAAAGTGAATAATCATTAATCAGAAAGATTTAAAGCCAGTTCTAATGATTAATAATTAGTATAGCTATAGAAAATTATAGGGACTTGATTTATAAATTCTCAATTCTGTGTATATTCTAATTACTGACTTGGTCTAAGAGTAAATGAAAAGCATACTTACAACTGTTAATAGATTTTTTTCCCCCAAGTTTGTTATGGCTAGTCTTTATGTTAAGCTGTACTTCTAATTGGGCTTTCTCAATTGGCATAATGGTAAAAAAAAAAAAAAAAAAAACCCACCTGCTAATGCAGGAGACACAAGAGACATGGTTTGANTAATAGATTTTTTTCCCCCAAGTTTGTTATGGCTAGTCTTTATGTTAAGCTGTACTTCTAATTGGGCTTTCTCAATTGGCATAATGGTAAAAAAAAAAAAAAAAAAACCCACCTGCTAATGCAGGAGACACAAGAGACATGGTTTGATTCCTGGGTCAAGAAGACCCCCCAGAGGCGGGCATGGCAACCCACTTCAGTATTTTTGCCTCGAGAATAGCATGGGCAGAGAAGCCTGGCAGGTAGTGGTCCATAGGGTTGCAAAGATTCAGAATGACTGAAGCGATTTAGCTCACATGCACATACTTCTAACTGCTAAATATTCCAATGTTTATGAGATAAGATAAACCAAAATAGGCTCCCGTTGTAATAACACATTTTTATTTTTTATAACTTTGGGATAAATGAGGTTATTCAGAAGATCAAAGTCTCTAATATTTTAATCAAATATTGTTTAGAATTCCTCTCTCCACTATTGTAGATCACAGATCCAGGCAAAAACATTAATTTCTGTAATATTGTTACAAATTTACAGAGTAATTTCAACTGTAGACATTAAAAATTAAATTAAATGTGAGAAGAAGCAGCAAATGACATTTGATGCATTACTGTGGTGCAGCTTAGTGTGTGGGATTTTAATTTTGAAAATACTGTAGGAGTGAGTTGGGGGAGAAAGAAAATTATCTATTGCAGAAACAACTCATCTCAAGATAGTGTCTATGTATGCAATTACTTTTGTCAGAAACTGTGTAATTGACAATAATTTGCTTGCTAATCTAATTAAACTATGAACAAATGGTGCAAGAAATTGTAAAGAATTCTGGGTAAAGCCTTGGGCTCTTCTTGATGGATGTTACTGAAGGTACTAAGCTCATTTTTCTGGGTCATTATTTTATGCATTGGATAGTGGAGAGAGAATTGAAAAATCATTTTTGGAGTAGTTCTGTGTTTAAACTCTCAGACCACCTACTAGTATTTGAGGTGTAATCATCGGGGGTTGGGGTGGAGAAGGAGGAGTTAGGTAGCTGGCAAGCCAGCAATGAATCCTTTAGCTGTAACCTCACTGACCCCTGCCTTCTGACCCTCAAGGACCCCCATGTATCTCCAACTACAAGCTCACAGCAGTCTTCTGAGACCAAATGGGCCCTGCTTCAGGGGAATTCTGCCTCAGAAGCTTGCCTTGGCATCAAACCTCACTTTTCTTCTCACTATACTTAAAAGGATCAAAATTTTAAAGCAAATCATCAATATGTGCCTGGCAAGCAAGAGTGTCCTTGGGGAACTACAGGACAAGCTATTTCAGAAAATCTTGAATTTTTGATCATTGTATTCATGATATTTGCTGAAATATATGTAGATATACCCCTTCCTTTTTAACCCTTTTCATTATCATTCCACCTGTCTGTATATTGTTTTGTTCATTAATAATCTATTTATTTCATTATTCAATAAATATATTGAGGTCACACTATGCACCAGGGCTTCCCTGGTGGCTCAGCTGGTAAAGAATCCGCCTGCAGTGCAGGGGATCTGGGTTTGATCTCTGGGTCAGGAAGATCCCCTGGAGAAAGGAATGGCAACCCACTCCAATATTCTTGCCTGGAGATTTCCATGGACAGGGGAGCCTGACAGGCTATGGATGGAGCCACAGAGAGTCAAACACGGCTGAGCTACTAACACCTTCACACCATCCACCAGGTGTGTTGCTATGCTTGTTTCGTTGCTCACTTGTCTCCAGCTCTTTGTGACTCCCTGGACTGTATAGCTCACCAGGCTCCTCTGTCCTTGGGATTCTCCAAGCAAGAATACTTGGAGTGGGTTGCCATTTTCTTTTCCAGGGGATCTTCCCAACCCAGGGATAAAAACAGCATCTCCTGCATTGGCGGGCAGGTTCTTTACCGCTGAGTCACCTGGGAAACTCATCTACCAAGTGTATTGTAGGTCTATTCGTAGTTTGTATGTCTGACAAATGCCTGCATTTTATTTTCTCTAAGATCTACTGAATGCTTTTGCTTCTTGTGGTGGTTCACATATGTTTTTTAAAAAAATAAGTTTTTATTGGAGTATAGTTGACTTACAATGTTGTATTAATTTTAGATGTACAGCAAAGTGAATTAGTTTTACATATACATATATCCACCCTTTGTTTTGTTTTAGATTTTTTTCCCATATAGGCTGTTTCAGAGTATTGAGTAGAGTTCCCTGTGATATACAGCAGATTCTACTCAGTTATCTATGTTATATATTGTGGTGTATACATATCAAGGGCTTCCCTGGTGACTCAGTGGTAAAGAAGCCACCTTCTACTGCAGAAACGTGGGCTCTACCCTGGGTCAGGAAGATCCCCTGGAGAAGGAAATGACAACTCACTCCAGTATTCTTGCCTGAGAAATCCAATAGGCAAAGGAGCCTGGCAGGCGACAGTCCATGGGGTCACATGATTTAGCGACCAAACGACAAGTATGTATCAGCCCCGCTCTCTCCGTTTATCCTCCACCCTTATCGCCTGGTAACTCTAAGTTTGTTTTCTACCTCTGTCACTCTACTTCTGTTTTCTACAAAAAGTGTATTGTATCATTTTTTTAGATTCTACATCTCAGCAATATCTTATGATATTTGTCTTTCTGTGTCTGACTTACTTCATTCAGTACAACAATCTCTAGGTCCGTTCATGTTGTTGCAAATGGCATTATTTTATTCCTTTTATGACTGAGTAATATTCCATAGTATATATGTACCACATCTTTATTCATTCCTCCACTGATGGGCATCTAGGTTGCTTCCATGTCCTGACTATTGTAAACAGAGCTGCAGTGAACATTGGGGTGCATGTGTCTTTTTGAATTATGTTTTTCTCCATCTTATTTACATTTATTTGTTTGCTACCATTAAGATATAAACTCCAAGGGGTAAATATCATGCCTACCATTTAGTCTAACACATGGGCACCACAGCCCTGGGAATAAATTTCAATAAACATTTATAGAATAAATTCTTCTGTAGCAAGACTTGTTTGTTTTTATCCGTGTTTCCTCAAGTTTTGGTTTATTGGATTATCTGTAAATGTTTAATGGATAAAGAACTAATTAATTAATATATTCTAACCTCTTATTTTTTAACCCAAAATCCTTGGACTTTTTGTTTACTTTTATTTTGACCATTTATTGAATTTCTGCCACTTTGTTCCATAACCTCATACTTGTTACTGATGCATTTATTTCCCAAACCTATCTGTGTTTCCTACTTGAACACCATCTCTAATCATTAGCCCTTTCAGTTACCTAGAGTTCCTATCCTAACAATTCAAATTTCCACAGCTAATTTTCCTGTTCTGCCTTATCTTACAGCCATTCAAGTCCTGGCATAATAGCCTCTGTTCATCTTGTGCTCACACCTCCTGGCTTAAGAGGGCCAGCCTGTCCTGAACCTTGCTAATATGCCCCAAGTTTAAATAAGGTGACAAGATAACATTTTCTGACTTGAAATTTTGAGTTCAGTTATTTCTGTATTCTGACTGTACTCAACATTTTCTCTAAAATCCATTTACTTCATTTGTTTGATTTGGAATATCTATCTTTCCCCTGAAAATAAAGTCTGTGGAGGCCATTGACTATGCTGTATCTTTATCTTCCTATTTTCTGTTACATTGCTGCCATTGTAGCATCTAACTCAGTGCATTATTTTAAATAGTTGTACCATATATAAGGTAAAATCTAAGCCAAATAATAAAATATAGTAATAAAATCAAGTAACAAAATAGGGACAAATTTGGAAGATGATGAAGTATTTCTTACATAATGAGCTCTCTCAAATATATAAATTATTTACAAATCCACACTATTAGGAGCTAGTATATTGTTAAGCTTCAGATAGGGAATTTGTCCCATGTGAGCCTTCCAAACTATCTGGATGTTTTGAATTGATGACAGTTTTAATCTGAAGTTTTGTATTATAAATTCAAAACATAATTTCAGTTTTGATGAAGTTATCTGGAGACCCTCCCTCAGGTATTGTTGCTAATAAAGATGTACAAAGTGAGTGAAAGTCGCTCAGTCATATCTGATTCCTTGTGACCCCATGGACTATACAGTCCATGGAATTCTCCAGGCGAGAATATTGGAGTGGGTAGCCTTTCCCTTCTCCAGGGGATCTTTCCAACCCAGGAATCAAACTCAGCTGTCCCGCATTGCAGGTGGATTCCTTACCAGCTGAGCCACAAGGGAAGCCCCAAGATGTACAAATATGATATATAATATAGCTAATACATAATATTTGGAGAAGGCAATGGCAACCCACTCCAGTACTCTTGCCTGGAAAATCCCATGGACGAAGGAGCCTGGTAGGCTGCAGTCCATGGGGTCGCTAAGAGTCGGGCACAACTGAGCGACTTCACTTTCACTTTGCACTTTCATGCATTGGAGAAGGAAATGGCAACCCACTCCAGTACTCTTGCCTGTAGAATCCCAGGGATGGAGGAGCTTAGTGGGCTGCCGTCTATGGGGTCACACAGAGTCGGACATACTGAAGCGACTTAGCAGTAGCAGCAGCAATGCATAATATTATCTAACGTTTGTAAAAATATCTGTGGTTTAATAATCATCATCCTGTACATTTCTCATTTAACCCCCAGGATAGTACTCTGAGATAAGTGTATTATCTCCATTTTTAAGGTATGAAGCTTGGAGATGTTAAAGTGACTTGCCCCAAACCAAAACTCACCATTTCTCATGTTACCTTTTGTACTTTTTTCAAAATTAATACATCAGCCTCTGTTCTGAAGTTCAGTAGAATGTGACTGACTGACTTTTTGTGTTGGTTTTTAATTTAGAAGAACTCATCATTGGTAGGTGAAAGCATGATACTAATTTGGATTTAATTTGGACACATTTAATTTTCGATATATTTCAATAACTTAAAAATTATTTCTACTGTAAGTTTCTGAGTTATTTTAAATGCACAGTGGTAACTATCACAATCTATCAAAATTGAAGTAAGTAAGTATTAGAGCTGGAAAGATCAGAGAGCACCTATAGACCCAGTATGGTTAATGACTTACCCATAGACATTCTGTTGATCAAGACAAGATTAGCAAACAAAATTCATTTAATATCTGATGCACTTCTCTACATGATGTTAGAAGGCATGGGCATATTTATTTTAAATGCACAGTGGTAACTATCACAATCTATCAAAATTGAAGTAAGTAAGTATTAGAGCTGGAAAGATCAGAGAGCACCTATAGACCCAGTATGGTTAATGACTTACCCATAGACATTCTGTTGATCAAGACAAGATTAGCAAACAAAATTCATTTAATATCTGATGCACTTCTCTACATGATGTTAGAAGGCATGGGCATATAAATAAATATTAAATGCTGCCTATACCAGGTGCTTCATGCCAGCCTCCATAGTCAGATTGAACTAGTCATTACATTGACAACTGAATTAGTCATTCGCAACTGTTTCCATCAGCAGATGTCAGCACCACATGCATTATCTCACATTTGTATTAATCTAAGAGATGTCCCAAATGCATAGCAAAAGGATGGGTAAAACTCATGAGGTGAATCTGTTTTATTTATAATGCATACAGTTATCTTTCATGTTGATTTTCCAATTATGGATTTTGATAATATATTTTTGTTCAAAATATTACATGCTTTTATGATTTGCTTGTTATATATGTTTGAATTTGTATCTTTAACCATCAGTGTGTAAATCTATATAAATATATTTTTAAATTATTTTATTTTATTATTTTTAAAATTAATTTATTTGTTTTAATTGGAGGCTAATTACTTTACAATATTGTGGTGGTTTTTGCCATGCATTGACATGAATCAGCCATGGGTGTACATGTGTTCCCTATCCTGTACCACTCCTCCCACCTCCCTCCCCATCCCATCACTCAGGGTCATCCCAGTACTTCGGCCCTGAGCACCCAGTCTCATGCATTGAACCTGGACTGGCAATCTATTTCACATATTGTAATAAACATGTTTCAATGCTATTCTCTCAAATCATCCCACCCTCACCTTCTCCCACAGAGTCCAAAAGTCTGTTCTTTACTCTTTTGCTGTATTGCATATAGGGTTATCATTACCATCTTTCTAAATTCCATATATATGCATTAATATACTGTATTGGTATTTTTCTTTCTGACTTACTTCACTCTGTATAATAGGCTCCAGTTTCATCCACCTCATTAGAACTGACTCAAATGTGTTCTTTTTTTTTATAGCTGAGTAACATTCCATTGTGTATATGTACCACAACTTTCTTATCCATTTATCTGCCAATGGACATCTAGGTTGCTTCCGTGTCCTAGCTATTGTAAGCAGTGCTGCAAAGAACATTGGGGTACACGTGTCTTTCAGTTCTGTTTTTTTTTGGTGTGTATGCCCAGCAGTGGGATTGCTGGGTTGTATGGCAGTTCTAAGGGATTATAGAGCTATCAGGGACTTTTCTTATAGCTTAGCTGGTAAAGAATCCACCTACAGTGCGGGATACCCCAGTTTGATACTGAGTCAGGAAGATCCACTGGAGAAGGGATAGGCTACCTACTCCAG
>SJYX01003814.1:233059-262339 GCA_006410675.1 Oreotragus oreotragus
GAGATCAAATTGCCAACATCTGCTGGATCATCACAAAAACAAGAGAGTTCCAGAAAAACATCTATTTGTGCTTTATTGACTATGCCAAAGCCTTTGACTGTTGGATCACAACAAACTGTGGAAAATTCTGAAAGAGATGGGAATACCAGACCACCTGACCTGCCACTTGAGAAATCTGTATGCAAGTCAGGAAGCAATAGCTAGGACTGGACATGGAACAACAGACTGATTCCAAATCAAGAAAGGAGTACGTCAAGGCTGTATATTGTCACCCTGCTTATTTAACTTCTATGCAGAGTACATCATGAGAAACGCTGGGCTCGATGAAGCACAAGCTGGAATCAAGATTGCTGGGAGAAATATCAATAACCTCAGAAATGGTACTAAACATTATTAATTTTATCCCTATGCATTGTTTTTTACTCTGTCTACATCATAGCTTCTATTATGTTTCCTGGGTATTTCTATTCTATGTACTTTTCCTTAACCCATGATATTTTTCAAATTTGTAGCAGAAACTAAATGAGATACTGGGGGGAAAATGAGCTCTAAAAATTTTTTCTCTTCTCAGAAATCTCTGACCCTGAGCATGGATACCTGATGTCAGTTGAGCAGTCTTTAATCACCTTTTAGAGAACAGTTTTCATTCCTCCTGTTATGTGCTGTGATCTGTGGGACTGAACCAAGATTTCAATCCTGACTTCTGTTCTGGTTGTAAACATGATTATATAATACTAGGTGTTCCTATGGGCTTCCCTGGTGACTCAGAGGTTAAAGCGTCTGCCTGCAATGCAGGAGACCTGGGTTCGATCCCTGGGTCAGGAAGATCATATAACCTCTTTCTCTTAAGTAACACAAAAGATTTTCCTATACCTCACCTCTGTTATTACCTATAAGCAATCACAACTGTATATATTTTTCCATGTCACAAAGGGAGAAATGGAGAGAAAACGATAAAATGATTTGTTTATCATCATAGTGACAGTCTAGGTTTGAGCCTTGTTCAGTCCCTGAGTCGGGAAGGTCCCCTGGAGAAAGAATTGGCAACCTACTCCAGTACTCTTGCCTAGAGAATTCCATGGACAGAGAAGCCTGGCAGGCTACAGTTTATGGGATCGCAAAGAATCAGACATGCCTGAGCAACTAACCTTAACTTTTTTTTTTTTTTTTTTTTTTACTGAATCTCATAGTCTTCCTTCTATTAAGCAACTCAGTAAGAGAGTAGATAAAGGAGGAGTGGGATAGGAGTGGGAGGAGAGTGGATGCAACATAATAGATTAGAAGATATTCTGATAGGTCTCCTAGAATGCCATCTGTAGAAATCTCTCCTGATTTGGAATGATCCTGGTCTAAAGTTGTTGCAGAAAGAAGAACCCCCTTCTAGTACCCAAGAGTGGGCTCTTGCCTAACACTTGGAAATAAATTTGTCTGAGGAGACACACATGCTGACAAAGCAAGATAACTTATTGGGAAGGGGCGCCAGAGAGGAGAGCAGCAGGAAGAAGGGGACTGAAGAGGACTGTTTGGCCACTTGGCTTGCAGTCTCAGGTGTTATGGTAATAAAGTTATTTTCTGTGTTGTCTCTTGCTGTTTTTGTCAGGTCTCACTGTTGCTGTGTGTGATGGCAGGATTAGGTGTATGCATTGTTAAACTTCTAGATGCTTAAAATTAAAGGTAACTGTAGGGAATAGGAATTTATGTCTTGATCATAAGGTGAACTATCAGTCAGAAACCTACAGAGATGACTTTCATTTATATGGGTTAATTTTTTAGCCATAGACTGGGATTTCAATGCTCATTTAATTTCAAGTTCTGATTCTAACCAGAACTTCCCTTGATGTTTATTGCCAAGAGTGACAACTCCATTACCAAAAAGCATAAATTTCTTGATATATATTTGTTTTGCTTTGTTTTGCAAGCTAAACTATTTTATAAATATGTTTTCCCTATGTTTACTGCCTGAGGAGCCATCTGGCAAGGTGTAAACAGACTCACAGTGCACATTGACAGAAACTTGGTATGCCAGCAGAAAATTAATAGTTGTTTTGCTTTCATTGCTAATACAATTGATCATATGAAGTTATGTAATTTTTTGTTTATCTCTAAGTTTTTCCACATTATTAACACCTTGGTTTTCCTTTCTTTTAATTATAAAAATTAATGAAATCTATAATAACTCTTTGTGTGAAATACTGCTTAATACAGCAAGGATGTATCAGGGCATTATTATCTCTCCCTTGTGTCTGTCCCATGAAAATAACTTTTAGTACTTTTTAATTTTTTGATCACAGAATTCTACACATAAAGAGCACAATACACATGAGAAGTCCTAAAATCAGGAATAGATGATATCAGTGAACCTCCAGCACTTACAAAATATTGTCCAAATTATCCTTTAGTACTCATTGGACATTACTCTCTGAGAGAAGAAAACAATCAGGTCTAAAGTATAAATTATGCAGTGAACAAAACAGATGAAATCAATAGTAGAAAAAACAGTCACATGTTTTTATTAGTAGATACTCGTAGCATGCTGGGGATTTCTACTACCTCTCCTCTTTTAAGGTTATTCTTTGGCTCTACCATTTTAGGAGAGTTTGAAAATGGCAGGACAACATTATAATTGAAATAATCTCTCCTCAACCCTTACAAAATTGTCAGAGTAGTCATTTTTTCCCAGTGGTTAATGATATTATTTGGTAGAGACTCATCTGAAGATACTGATTTTTAGCTCTAACTGTCTATGTGACTTCAAACATTATTCATCTTCTCAACCTCCCAAAAGTGATAAAAATTTCCTTCTAAAACTCTCTGATTAAAGATGATTATGTAATAACACTTTTAGTCCTCTATTTTTATAAAGCCTACTGCCAAAAAAAGGAGATAAACTCTCTTCAGTGAAACAAGAAAGTAGCTATAGCTATCAAACAAACTTTAAAAGCCCACTGCAAATATGGTAATGTTTGAAGTAAGGCTGGGAAGGACACAAAGAGTCAACAACAGAGCTCTGGCGAACTTTTAAGTTTCTCCAAGAGCCAGTGGAGCAAGAGATCCAGGCCATGACCTGGCAACGGACAGTGTGGTAAAACTGTAATGAACGTAATGCTGAAGGAGACCCCTGGAGTCAATGAGGGAGGAAAGCAGAGTGAAGGTCAGTCCCTGCTAGAGGTGTGACTTAAAAAACACTGAGACTTTTTCTTTTTTTGCATTTTTATTGAAGTATAGTTGATTTACAATGTTCCGTTAGTTTCTGCTGTACAGCAAAGTGAATCAGTTATACATATACATATGAGTGAAAGTTGCTCAGTCGTGTCCAACTCTTTGTGACGCCATGGACTACACAGTCCATGGAATTCTCCAGACCAGAATACTGGAGTAGGTAGTGTTTGCTTTCTCCAAGGGATCTTCCCAACCCAAGGATCAAACCCAGACCTCCTGCATTGCAGGTGGATTCTTTACTAGCTGAGCCACCAGGGAAGCCCAAGAATACTGGAGTGAAGAAGCCCACTGAAGCCCACTCCAGTGAAGAATCTATCCCTTCTTCAGAAGTGAATCTTTTGACTGAGGAATCGAACCGGGATCTCCTGCATTGCAGGTGGATTCTTTACCAACTGAGCGAACAGGAAAGCCTTATATACATATCTATTTTAAGGTACTTTTCCCATAAAGGCCATTAAAGAGTATTGAGTGGGGTTCCCTGTGCTATAAATAGGTCCTTATTAGTTATCAATTTTATGCAGAATAGTGTGTATATGTTGAGCCCAATCTCCCAATTGTCCCTCCATTCCCCTTACTGTTACTGCATGGTAACAGTAAGTTTGTTTTCTACACGTGTAATTCTATTTCTGTTTTGTAGATAAGTTCATTTGTACCTTTTTTAGATTCCACATACGAGTGATATCATGTATTTGGTTTTTTTTTTCTGTCTGACTTCACTCAGTATGAATCTCTATGCTCAGGAACATTTTGAATGAGGAAAACCTAAAGAGATGCAATCCTAGGTAAATGGAAATAACAGATTTAATAAGACACTAATCCCGATAGTGTCTAACTTGAATCAAAGTTCCAAGTTTCCTCCAGTTCATTCTCAGACTCCCCCACTGGTCTTCAGTAAATAATCATCTCAGCTCAATGACAGGCCATATAATGAATTTGGCCTTTTTAAGCTGCATTCAGCAAATGACAGTTTGAAACAAAGACCAAAGAACATATATCACAAGAGGATTTATACAAGTCAGTAAGTGAAGAAGTTTAAAATAGGATTCTATTTCTCAAAGAATTCACAGTTTACATAATCTCTCTTAAAAAAAAAAAAAAGACAAATAGGTGGAAAAAAAGGTTTAAAAAGAGGCTATAAGGAGACACTGACGAGTAAGGATAAGTACCTATAATAAATAAATAAAGACCAATGAATCTTGAGCAACAAAGGGCAGACATCAAAAACAGAATATTCATCAGGAGAATAGACAATACGTCTGAACATCCAAATTCCTTTCTGATTATGTTTGTAATGAAAGCAATCTGCTTGGAATAAGTGATTTCAGTGGATTGGGGGAATGTATGGAGAGTATGTTTCCATAAAATGCACAATTCATGAAGTACTACATTTAAAGCTAAGATATATAAAGTCATTAAAAAAGTAAAATTTCCATTGAAAAGACATTCTAAAATTTATAGGGAATTTTCCATGTGTATTAGGAAAAATTATCTGTTCAGATAATTGCATTATTAAACTCACAGTGCAATAGCAGTAACCAAAGGATAAGGTTTTTTTTTTTTTTTTTGAAGTAAACTTCCAAACCTCAATTCCTGCAGGATGGTGCCAAAAGGACCAAGTGACACCTGTGCATGCTATGAATTGCATGACAGAAAAGGAACCCTGACTTAGTGAACATGAAACTTTAATAATGGACAATAAGCCTGTCTTGTGTTTACTTCAGAGGAAGACACCATATCTTCCAGGACTGCCAGCAATGTTGTTCGCTATACAGACACCTGTGAAAAAATAATCTGGAAGAAACACTAGTCAGTTTTTTGTTCATAACATCTGCAGAAAACCAAGAGGCCCATAGAGAAATGATCCCAATAATTATCTACCCTTGTTTCTATGTCTCTTGACTTGTGAAATTTCCCATGAGTACATCACACTGCAAACTACTCTGTTATTCTGACTGATGAAGTGGGACCGTATTTGTTCAATTTGTCAATTAGGTTTGGCACAAGTGGGACCTCTATCAGTCAAGGGGTGCAATGTGACAATGCTTCCAAGGTAATTTCTTGGCTCTCTGGTAAGCCTTAGGGTTCCCAATCAGTTTAAATCATTATGTCTAGCCTTTGCTGTTGAGGAAACCGCTTGTGAGTATCCACGTTATCAACCAGGTTGTGTCAGTCTGTGCTGTGCATGACTGACCAACAGCTGTAGAAACGTGAGATGGAGAACATACTCAGGTGTTTTGCGTGAGAGCTGAAAATACAGAGGCTGTCCTCTACTGTTTGTGATACATTTCTCAGGAAGTCTAAGAGTTATAGCAATCAAACTTTTGTCAGAGCTATTTGTCAGGGAATGGCAGACCTAATTCCAGGTGGTTCAGTGGTAAAAGAATCTGCTTGCCAGTGCAGCAGAGACAAAGGAGACATGGGTTCAATCACTGGGTTAGGAAGATCCCCTGGAGGAGGAAATGGCAATCCACCCCAGCATTCTTGCCTGGAGAATCCTGTGGACAGAGGAGCCTGGGGGGCTATAGTCCATGGTGTCACCAAACATGAGTCGGTTGGACTGACCCAAGAGTCAGTTTAATTTAAGGTGTTTGCAATAGTTTGGGAGAGCAATGTCAGGCATAGCTTAAGTGAATAGCTGCAGAATTCAATTCTGAAAGATGAAAATTATTAATGTTCTTTCCTCAGTTCCCAGATCCCAGTGTCACTGTTGCCCCTCCACTGCCATAAAATAAGTGTGTCCCATTTCCCAATCTAGTGGACATAGTTTCACCTTTCTTGCAAGCATCCCCTACTTGCATCTGTTCACTGGGAGGATCAGGTGCAAGAGGGACAAAGACACTTTCCTAAAGCTTACAGAAATCACTATTTTCTTACTTTAGCCTACACGAAGCACTGTAGGGGGGGCCCTCAACAAGAAGTGTACTTTGATAAGTGGTTATTATCCTATGGTCAAGCACCATGTCAGTCCAAATAGAAAATCCAGGTGACTGAACCAGAATTAAGCTTGAATCCTCTAGGCCCATTTTAAAAGAGTGTAGCAATATGCCAGCCTAAAGTTGCTGGATTCTGGTGAGAGCTCTTCTCCTGACTTAGAGATGACTGCTCTCATACTCTGTGTTCAAATAGCCTGTCCTTGGTATCCACTCTGAGAGAGAGAGATAGGGAGAGGAGTCTCTATCTCTGTTTAGAAACCCACCAAATCTAATGACCTTACCCAGGTGACCTTATTTAATCTGTATTAGGTCCTAAAAGCTACATCTTCAAAAACAGTCACATTGAGAGTGAGGGCTTCAACATATGAATTTGAGGAGGTGGTGGCAGGGGTTGGGGGGGGTGGTGGGAAACTTAGGCCACACTATGGAATACATTTTTGTTANAATTTCACTTTGAAATTTTCCATTATCCAACTAGGCTGAAAAACATGGTTTTCCGTATATTTGAAATAACATCATAATTTGAAAATGCCATCATGCCAAATATAGCAGCAGTGTGCTAATCCTTTCTAACAGGTAACAATAGACACCTTTCTACAGATAGTTTCTTCTTCCCACAGAAAAGTTAAAGTACTGAGTTTGAAATTTCTCCCTTAATTTTTCTCCCAGAAAATTTGAACTCATAAAAGCACCCTTCCTCCCTGATTTCTTATTCTACCTTGTACTAGCCGGATGGGTTTTATTCTGTAGCAGCAGTTGGATCATCCGTCACTGAAACAGGTAGAGCTCCTTCTGCACCTCCAAAGCTGTGCTCCACCACCAAATAGTTTATGCAGCCAGCATTTGCAAAGATCCATACAGTCAATAAAGCCACCAAGATATCCAAATATTAAATTCTACCTTGTACTAGCCGGATGGGTTTTATTCTGTAGCAGCAGTTGGATCATCCGTCACTGAAACAGGTAGAGCTCCTTCTGCACCTCCAAAGCTGTGCTCCACCACCAAATAGTTTATGCAGCCAGCATTTGCAAAGATCCATACAGTCAATAAAGCCACCAAGATATCCAAATATTAATCCTATGTCAATGCAATTTAGAAATCACAAGTATTGCCAGGCCCATTAGAGCACTTTAAACACAAGTCACCAATTTCACTCTGCAATATTATGTTTCAATTAAAAGTAATGTTCCCAGAACCCTAATANCTGATGGGCTGCAGTCCATGGGGTCGCTAACAGTCGGACAGACTGAGCGACTTCACTTTCACTTTTCTCTTTCATGCATTGGAGAAGGAAATGGCAACCCACTCCAGTGTTCTTGCCTGGAGAATCCCGGGGACGGGGAAGCCTGGTGGGCTGCCGTCTATGGGGTCACACAGAGTTGGACACGACTGAAGTGACTTAGCAGCAGCAGCAGCCCTCCTCCAGTGGATCTTCCCAGCCCAGGGATTGAAACCAGATCTCCTGCGTTGCGGGAGGATTCTTTACCATCTGAGCCACCAGGAATCCTATATTACCCTTCCTTGTTCTCTTCTCTATAGGGAAAAAAATTAATAGATAAACTAATCCATGTTGATATACAAATACTTTACTGACCTTAAGTAGCTTCTGTTTTCACAGGAGTCTTTTGGAGATGATCTCTTAGTTACATGAGCTGGAAGGATCTAGATAACATGGTAGATTGATGAGATAGAAAGATTCCATTAAGTTCACTCTATCTCCTCATGACTCTGATATTTCATTCTTCCTTTAAAGGAGAGTTTAGATTTGTGTCTGGTATACCATAAAAAAATAATATAGGGAAATATAATTGCTTTATTACTTTATTTGATGTGCATTTAAAATATATTAAATTTAATCTGAAATTTATAGGAGTGCATATTTCTACTCAGTATAAGGAAAAATTTTCTAAGAACTAAAGTTGTTCATCTGGAAAGCTCAAAGACACATAGCATAGATATTAAGAGCACATTCTTTGAAAGCAAAAGGAACTGAGTTCATATCAATTCTTTGACCTTGAACAAATTAGTAAGTGTTCTAAACCTCAGCTGTCTAAAAAAAAATGATGATAATGTCTTCTTCATAGGATCATTTTGAAGATTAAGTGGGATAATTATGAAGTACTTAATACAGTGACCACTTAGAAATGGTAGCTCTTTTTACAAAAAAATTATCTTTTAATTGGAGGAAAATTGCCTTATAATATTGTATTGGTTTCTGCTGTACAACAATGCAAATGAACCATAATTATACATATATCACCTTCCTCTTAAGCCTCCTTCCCCTCCCCCCCCCATCCCCTCTAGGTCATCACAGAGTGCCAGACTGCCCTGTGTTATATAGCAACTTCCTACCAGCTATTTATTTTACACATGATAGTGTATATATGTCAGTGCTACTTTATCCATTAGTCCACCCTCTCTGGCTCAGACGGTAAAGTGTCTGCCCCTAATGCGGGAGACCCGGATTCGATTCCTGGGTCGGGAAGATCCCCTGGAGAAGGAAATGGCAATCCACTCCAGCACTCTCGCCTGGAAAATCCCATGGACGGAGGAGCCTGATAGGCTACAGTCAGGCACAACTGAGGGACTTGACTTTCCTTTCCTTTCCTCCTTCCCCCACTGTGTTTATAAGTCCATTCTCTACACCTGCATCTCCATTCTTTCCCTGCAAATAGATTCATTGATACGTTTTTCTAGATTCCTTGATACCGTTTTTCTAGATTCCTTATATATGCATTAATATATGATATTTGTTTTTACTTTCTGGCTTCACTCTGTATAACAGGCTCTAGGTTCATCTACCTCACTAGAACTGATTCAAATTTGTTCTCTTTATGGCTGAGTAATATTCCATTGAATATATGTACCACAGCTTATTTACCCGTTCGTCTCTCAATGGACATTTAAGTGCTTCCCTGCTATTGTAAATAGTGGTGCAATTAATATTGGGGTACATGTGTCTTTTAGAATTTTGGTTTTCTCAGGGTATATGCCTAGTAGTGAGACTGCTAAGCCATATGGTAGATTTATTCCTAATTTTTTAAAGGAAACTCCATACCATTCTCCATAAAGGCTGTATCAGTTAACATTCCTATCAACAATGCAGGAGGATTCCCTTTTCTCCACATCCTCCTCAGCATTTGTTATTTGTAGATTTTTGATAAAGACCATTTTGATTTGTTGACATGATTCCTCATTGTGGTTTTGATTTGCATTTCTCTAATAATTAGTGATGTTAAGCATCTTTTCCTGTGTTTATCAGCCATCTGTATGTCTTCTCTGGAGAAATTTTTGTTGTTGTTTTTCTGATATTGAACTGTATGAGCTGCTTATATATTTTGGAGACTGATCTTTTGTCAGTTGCTTCATTTGCAACTATTTTCTCCCATTCTGAGGGTTGTTTTTTCATCTTATTTTTTTCCTTTGCAAAAGCCTTTAAGTTTAATTAGGTCCCATTTGTTTATTTTTATTTCCATTACCCTAGGAGGTGGATCAAAGAGGATCTTGCTGTGATTTATGTCAAAGAGTGTTCTGGCCATGTTTTCGTCTATGTAAATAGTTGTGCTGTGAACAGTGGGGGCTTCCTAGGTGGCACTGGTGGTAAAGAACCTGCCTGCCAATGCATGAGACACAAGAGATGTGGGTTCAATCCCTAGGTCAGGAAGGTCCTCTGGAGAAGGGAATGGCTACCCATTTTAGTATTTTTGCCTGGAGAATTCCATGTCACATCATCTGCAAACAGTGAGAGTTTATTTCTTTTCCCACTGGATTCCTTTTATTTCTTTTTCTTCTCTGATTGCCATGGCTAGGACTTCCAAAACTATGTCAAATAATAGTGGCAAGAGTGGGCTAGTACCCCTTATTTTCATAGTTTCAAGAAGAAGCTGAATCACTACCTTGCAGAGATACTATAGAAGGTGAGTGAAAACACTGCTAATGTCTATTTCAAATCTATGAATCTCACACCCTAGAAAACTATACATTCTTTAACTCCTCCATTTTGATGAGAACTATATTTGGGAAATAAATAGAAAAAAATCTTCAATGAAATTGTAACCTGCATTTTGGCTGGTTAATTTTTTCAATGATTTATAAAACAATCCTAAATCATCCTCAGTAATATTTTTCCCATTATGAGACACTTCTATCCTTAAAGCACATTTTCTTTGATGGTATTTCCATCTCTCACAGAAAAACTCAGACACAGGTGTTCACTCACATTCACACACATGTATCTAGGTCACTTGCATGTCTTGTGAAGCTCATTGAACACACTCTGGGTTGGCTTCAATGCTAACTGGTCTCTGGCAGAAATTTTTTTTTTCTTTTTCTAGTCTGTTTCAGTATAGTTTTCAGGGACATAGCTTTCTGCTTTCCCTGGATTAGGTGATGAATAAAAGTTTTTTCGATATGGTGTTATTTCTTGCCATTATTCAAAGAATTGACATTGGATGGTTTTACTTTGTGATTCCTTGACTGAATTTGAAAAACATCCAGCAATAATCAGCAGTGTTCTAAAAACTTTTAAAGAAGAGATTTTCTCTGGTATCGTTGGAAAATGTGATTTTAAATGAACACTGAATGGATGAAAGCATTTTCAAAAGGTGGGAAAAACACTTTACCTCATAAACAAAGGCTGGTTATAAGGTAGCAGCCTCATAAACAGGAGGCTTATTTTGTTTCTTTTCCAAATGAAAACAAACCTGAGACTTTAATCAAAATTTTAACTATTTCACTAGCTTTGTTTAGAAATTTCATATCTTGCTATTCATTCTACAGACTCTTTGGCAAAACTTGTGTTAGAATTAGAGCTAGCAATGTAACTTGAAAAAGTGAACACTTTATATTTATCACTTGTGACAATCTTTCTTGACTTCACTCCCTGCCAAATAGATGCACTATTAATAATGTATTTATTTCACTATTGCCTACATTTGCTTTCACACTTGGTAAGGGCCCCTTGGGGACCTAGAATGCCAATAGAGTAGATTCCAGCTGGAGATTTATGGAGTCAGTGATCCTGGGTCCATAGCAACAGTCTAACAATTGATTTAGAAAGAGGTCTTGGACATTCAGTCAATGTCAGTGACATTGGCAGGCAATAAGTTTGTGGGAATCTATGATCTTAACACAGACTAGGGCCTCTGGTTTGGACTCTGCACTGTTTTGTTTATCATCAACCCACTTTGGTAAGGAAAATAGAACTGCTGCATGTTCTATGTAATTATGTATCAGGATTATGAAATTTTTCCATTTACATAAAATTCCAAGGGCAGGCAGCATGGAGTTAAGAAGAAAAAATAACTTAAAATCAGAAATTCTGGGCAGAAATTATCTTCCATGTATTAGCTGTATGGTTACAGACAATCTTCTAAGATTAGTGATTATAACTTTTACTGATCTTATTTTACTATAAATAACTATATAAAAGTTTTATATACAATATTTTTATCAAACATGTACTTTCATTGTCCCAATTTTACAAAAAGAGGAATCAAAACATATGGAAGTTTAGTACTTGTCCAAAGTCACATAACTTGTGTGTGTCTAGTGTTGGAGTGGAGGGGTGACTGAAATTTAAACCAAGGAATCTAAATTCAGGGTCCATATTCTTAACAATTACCCTACTACCTTAGTTTTCTTATCTATAGATTACACAAAGAAAAAAATAACATCTTTGATATCAACAGCTTGAGGTTTTTGTTGGTCCCCAACATAGCAGTGTTATTAAGTGTTCACGTTGTTAATTAAACATAAAATAGTATTATATAGAATTATGTAAAAATAGGGAATAAACTCTTATTATTATTTCAGTACCAAGTATGCCAACATAATTTTTCAAGCATGTCTATAAATTAAGATTTATAGCATTAATCATTTTCTTAAGGTGAGGGAAATAAAATTCTAAGAGGTAAAATGATTGGCCAAATTCCTCATAGTTAAGTGGTAGAACTGAGATTCAACTCTAAAATCCAATTTGAGTCTATCATATTAACCTTAATAATCATAAATAATATTTCTACCTTTTAGAATTTAATGCTTTTATTCATTAAAAGTACATATGGTTCTGAAAAACTATTGTGTACTTTTTTTTTTTTAAAGCATATTGATATATTGTTTGGAGAAATAAAACATTATTATCTTCCCTCTGTGAATTTCAAAAAATTCTTCAGGAATAATATAGTGATTGTCTGTTTTAGACTTTATAAAATATATATTTTAATTCAACTGAAAGCTCAAATTGATATTTTTGGCAATCGCTGAAAAAAATATGATGTCTACCAGAAATGTTCTCTCCATAAAGCAAGCAATTGGTTTCTGCAGTTGTAAATATTGGTTGCTTAACAAAATGTTTATGGGCTGCATTAAGTCATCTAGAAAGAGTTTTGCATTGTCAATGCCCCTTGGACAAAAGAGTGCTCTCTTGGTAACTGTAAATATGTGTGGAGGCAAAGACTCTACTATATGCAGAGAGGAGAAAATCCAGACCTGCTACAGAATCCAAGTCCAATTTAGAGACTAAAAGCAAATGAAGTCTGGCTTTCCATGGGGTCCTAGTTTCAAACCCTTGAAAGGGTCAGAGGTAATGAATATTCGATATGCATATATATTGCAGCAATTATAGTTTTATAAGGTCAATTGGAGTCATATGGGTAGTTTAATGCAGCATGTCTCTTTTATACCATCAAATAACCACTTGGCTTAAAAATCCTCAAATCAAGTCTGAAATAAGAGGATCATTTTAAAACCTTAGATATCTAGGGGTCAAAGCCCTGAGAATCTGCTCTGTTTTATTTTACCAGATTAATTACAATAATTTTGGACTTGGACTGTAATAGAGATAAAAGTATAAACTAGTTAGGGTAAACAAAATCAATATTTCAGGTGTGTAACTTATACAAAAAGTAGCAATTGCCAGCAATTAAGTCCAAGAACACCAGGGTAGGGTATTAAACCTTAGATATCTAGGGGTCAAAGCCCTGAGAATCTGCTCTGTTTTATTTTACCAGATTAATTACAATAATTTTGGACTTGGACTGTAATAGAGATAAAAGTATAAACTAGTTAGGGTAAACAAAATCAATATTTCAGGTGTGTAACTTATACAAAAAGTAGCAATTGCCAGCAATTAAGTCCAAGAACACCAGGGTAGAGTATATTAAAGTGGGTTTAAAATGACATTAGAACCAAGACCTAAAAATAACCCAAGATTTGCCATTCCTCTTGGTAGGAGTCTTGAAAGAGAAGTATGCTTAGATAAAGAAAAATTACCATTTTACAATGGGTGGACTTTTATCTTGAATCCTCTGTAACTTGCTAATTGGCTAGACTGAAACAATGAAGGTAATCCCTAAGCTAGGTAAGTCCAAATGGGCCCAAACCAAAGTAGGTTGAAAGATTTGTTCCACTCACACCCTCCCCCAACCCCAAACCCAATTTCAAACTCCAGTCCTAATAAAGGCCACCACATATGTGCCCAGATAAGAGCATGAAAAAACAATTTTTTTAAGATTTGCTGTAATGACAATGGTGGAACCAGCCTAGGTTTCCTGCCTTACACTTACTTCAGATGCCTTCTGAAAGATTTCCCTTAACTATGTGGGAGAAGAGAGTGTTTGAAGAAAGACATAAACAAACAAACAAAACCTCACAGATACAGAGAACAGAGTGGTGTTTGAAAATGGATGATGGGTTCAAAAATACCAACTTCCAGTTATGAAATAAGGCATGGGTATGTAATGTAAAGCATGGCAACCATAGTTAACAACACTGTGTCGTATATTTGAAAGTTCCTAAGAAAGTGAATCTTTTTATTTTATTTATGTTTTAATTGAAGGATAATTGCTTTACAGAATTGTGTTGGTTTCTGCCAAACATCAACATGAATCAGCCATAGATATGAATATGTCTCCTCCCTCTTGAACCTCCCTCCCCATCCTATCCCTCTACATTGTTACAGAGCCCTGGTTTGAGTTCCCTGAGTCATAGCAAATGCTCATTGGTTATCTACTTTACATATGGTAATGTAAGTTTCCGAGTTACTCTCTCCATACACCCTGCCCTTTCCTTCCTCCCCACCCCCGAATCCATGTCTGCCTTTTTTGTGTGTGTCTCCACTGCTGTCCACAAGTCTGTTCTCTGTCTGTGTCTGTTGCTGCCCTGCAAATAATTTCATCAGTACCATCTTTCTAGATTCCATATATATGTGTTAGTGTTAATATATATTTTCAGTTTCTGACTTACTTCCCTCTGTATAATAGGCTCTAGGTTCATCTACCTCGTTAGAACTGGCTCAAATGCACTCTTTTTATGGCTGAATAGTATTCCATTATATTTATGTACCACAGCTTCTTTATCCACTCATCTGTCAATGGACATCTAGGTCGCGTCCATGCTTTAGCTATGATAAATAGTGCTGCAATGAACATAGTGGGTACATGTTTCTTTTTCAGTTTCGGTTTCCTCAGGTATATGCCTAGTAGTGGGACTGCTGGATCATATGGGAGTTGTATTCTTAATTTTTATGTAATCTCCATACTGTCTTCCATCGTGGCTGTATCATTTACATTCTCACCAAGAGTGCAACAAGTTTCCCTTTTCTCCACACCCTCTCCAGCATTTATTGTTTGTAGACATTTTGATGATGGCCATTCTGACTGGTGTGAGGTGATATCTCATTGTAGCTGTCATCTTCATTTCTGAATAATTAGTGATGTTGAACATGTTTTCATGTGTTTGCTAGCCATCGGTATGTCCTCTTTGGAGAAATGTCTGTTAAGGTCTTTCCCCCACTTTTTGATTGGGTTGTTTGTTTTTCTGGTCTTGACTTGTATGAGCTTCTTGTATATTTTGGAAATTAATCCTTTGTCAGTTGTTTCATTTTCTATTATTTTCTCCCATTCTGAGGCTTGTCTTTTCACCTTGTTTATAATTTCCTTTGCTTTTTAGTTTAATTAGGTCCCACTTGTTCATTTGAAAGTAAACCTTAAAAGTTCTTAACACAGGAAAAAAATTCTGTATGTATGGTGATGAATATTAACTAGAATTATTGTGGTGAGCATTTAACAACACATACAAATATCAAATTATTATGTTGCACACCTAAAACTAATACAATGTTGTATGTCAGTGTGTTAGTCGTTCAGTCTTGTCTGACTTTTTGAGACCACATGGACTGTAGCCTCTGTTCATGGGATTCTCCAGGCAAGAATACTGGAGTGGTTGGGTTGCCATTCCCTTCTTCAGAGGATCTTCCCAACCCAGAGATAAAACCCAGGCCTCTCTCATTGCAAGCAGACTCTTTACCACCTGATCCACTTGTTGGTTTGGGTTTAGTTCACTAAGTTGTGTCCGACTCTTGTGACCTCGTGGACTGTAGCCCGGCAGGTTCCTCTGTCCGTGGGATTTCCCGGGCAAGAATACTGGAGTGGGCTGCCATTTCCTTCTCCAGGGGATCTTCCCAACCCAGGGATCAAACCTGGGTCTCCTGCATTGTAGGCAGACTCTATCAACTGAGCTACGAGGGAATCCCTACACCTTAGTTAAAAAATAACAAAGAAAAACACCACCCAGACACACAAAGCTTTTGAAATTTCTTCCCTTTAACTGTAGCCCATTGTAGTATCTTAAATCTGAAAAGTTTAGATTGAAAACTCTCCTCCCAAACGATGAAGTTGGGGCTGGATGGTAAAAGAAGGGAGCAGATGAGAACCTTGAACTTCCCCTAAATAACACCATATTTGTGATTTTTTAATGTACCTTTTATTAGCCCCAGAGAGTTAATACTAAATCCCATAATCAACCAAGAATGTTAGAATCCCTTTTGGGAGAGGTTATCAAAGATTATCTGAGAAGCCCTGTCCACAGCTTCTCTAATCCATGCAACTATAATACTTTCTTAATCAATGAACTGGGAACTTTATACATTTTATTTTACCTCTAATAGTTTTTGTTTGTTTGTTTGTTTGTTTTAATAGTTCAGGTAAGTACAGCTATTCAAAGTTCACCTTACTGCATAAAATGAGAAAGTCTTCTGAATTTCACTTTGAAATTTTCCATTATCCAACTAGGCTGAAAAACATGGTTTTCCGTATATTTGAAATAACATCATAATTTGAAAATGCCATCATGCCAAATATAGCAGCAGTGTGCTAATCCTCTCTAACAGGTAACAATAGACACCTTTCTACAGACAGTTTCTTCTTCCCACAGAAAAGTTAAAGTACTGAGTTTGAAATTTCTCCTTTAATTTTTCTCCCAGAAAATTTGAACTCATAAAAGCACCCTTCCTCCCTGATTTCTTATTCTACCTTGTACTAGCCGGATGGGTTTTATTCTGTAGCAGCAGTTGGATCATCCATCACTGAAACAGGTAGAGCTCCTTCCGCACTTCCAAAGCTGTGCTCCACCACCAAATAATTTATGCAGCTAGCATTTGCAAAGATCCATACAGTCAATAAAGCCACCAAGATATCCAAATATTAATCCTACGTCAATGCAATTTAGAAATCACAAGTATTGCCAGGCCCATTAGAGCACTTTTTTTTTTTTTGTATTTATTTATTTTTTTACACGAACTCCCAAACATGAACCCCCCTCCCACCTCCCACCCCACATCTTCCCTCCAGATCATCCCCATACACCAGCCACAAGCATCCTGCATCCTGCATTGAACATAGACTGGCAATTCATTTCTTACATGATAGTATACATATTTCAATGCTATTCTCCCAACACAAGTCACCAATTTCACTCTGCAATATTATGTTTCAATTAAAAGTAATGTTCCCAGAACCCTAATATGTAAACCTGTATTGATTTGCTAGCCACAATCCAAAACAAAGAATTGCCATTTTAGGTAAAACGAAGTATAAAGGAAAGGCAAACAAAATTATCAAGTAGAAAGATAGGGTTCTTGGTTTTGTTCTCTGCTTTGTATCAATAGATATCAGTGGTCAGCGACCCATAATTTATAAAAGTAAATTACAATCACTTAGAAAGTGAAAGTGAAGTTGCTCAGTCGTGTCTGACTCTTTGTGATCCCATGGACTGTAGTCTACCATGCTTCTCTGTCCATGGGATTTTCCAGGCAAGAGTACTGAAGTGGGTTGCCATTTCCTTCTCCAGGGGATCTTCCTGACCCAGGGATCAAACCCAGGTCTCCTGCATTGCAGGCAGACACTTTACCCTCTGAGCCACCAGGGAAGCCTATGTCAACACTAATCTCCAAATTCATCCCACTCTCCCCTTCCCCCACTCTATCCACATGTCTGTTCTCTATATCTGGGTCTCTAGTCCTGCCCAGCTCATAGGCTGATCTGTACCATTTTTCTAGATTTCACATGTAGGCATCAATATGCAACATTCACTTTTCTATTTCTGGCTTACTTCACTCTGTATGACAGATTCTAAGTTCATCCACAGCTCTACAAATGACTCAATTTCTTTCCTTCTTATAGCTGAGTATATTTCATTATACATATAGTATTTCATTGTATAGATGTACCACTTTTTTATCCATTCTTCACTATCATGTGTAAAATAGATACTCATGGGAACCAGCTGTATAGCACAGGGAGCTAGAGTGAGTGCTCTGTAATGACCTACATAGGTAGCTGAATGGGGGCTGAATGAGAGGGAGGTCCACAAAGGAGGGGATATATATATACATATAGCTGATTCACTTCATTGTACAGCAGAAACTAACACAATATTGTAAAACAACTATACTGGAAAAACTTTCAATCGCTTATAAAAATATTGTGTACTGGTCACAGCACACACTCTTTTCCAACAACACAGAGATCATTCAGATATGACATAAAGCAAATCCCTTACAATTATACAGTGGAAGTAACAAATAGATTCAAGGGATTAGATCTGATAGAATGCCTGAAGAACTATGGTTGGAGGTTCATAACATTGTATGGGAGATGGTAATCAAAACCATCCCAAGTAAAAGAAATGCAAAAAGGCAAAATGGTTGTCTGAGGAGGTCATACAAATAGCTGAGAAAAGAACAGATCCAAAAGGCAAAGGAGAATAGGAAAGATATCCATCTGCAGAGTTCCAAAAAATATTAGGAGAGATATGAAAATCTTCCTCAGTGATCAATGCAAAGAAATAGAGGAAAACAATAGAATGGTGGAAAACTAGAGATATTTTCAAGAACATTAGGGATACCAAGGGATTATTTCATCCAAAGATGGGGACAATAAAGGACAGAAGTGGTATGGACCTAACATAAGCAGAAGATATTAAGAAGAGGTGGCAAGAATACACAGAAGAACTATACAAAAAGATCTTAATGACCCAGATAGCCATGATGGTGTGATCACTCACCTAGAGCCAGACATCCTGATGTGCAAAGTCAGGTGGGCCTTAGGAAGCATCACTATGAACAAAGCTACTGGAGGTGATGGAATTCCATTGAGCTATTTCAAAACCTATATGATGATGCTCTTAAAATGTTGCACTCAATATGCCAGCACATTTGGAAAACTCAGCAGTAGCCACAGGACTGAAAATGTCAGTTTTCATTCCAATCCCAAAGATAGGCAATGCCAAAAAATTTTCAAACTCCCACACAATTGCACTCACCTCACATGTTAGCAGAGTAATGCTCAAAGTTCTCCAAGCCAGGCTTCAACAGTACATGAACCAAGAATTTCCAGATGTTCAAGCTGAATTTAGAAAAAGGCAGAGAAACCAGAGGCCATATTGCCAACATCTGTTGGATCACAGAAAAAACAAGAGAATTCCAGAAAAACATCTACTTCTGCTTCATTGACTATGCTAAAGCCTTTGACTGTGTGGATCACAACACACTTTGGAAAATACTTAAAGAGATGGGAATACCAGACCACCTGACCTGCCTCCTGAGAAACCTGTATGCAGGTCAAGAAGTAACAGTTAGAACTGGACATGGAACAGTGGACTGGTTCCACATTGGGAAAGGAATACATCAAGGCTGTATGTTGTCACCCTGCTTATTTAACTTACATGCAGAGTACATCATGAGAAATGCCAGCCTGGATGAAGCAAAAGGTGGAATCAAGAGTGCTGGGAGAAATAGCAATAACCTCAGATATGCAGATGACACCATCCTATGGCAGAAAGTGAAGAGGAACTAAAGAGCCTCTTTCACTTGATAAAATTGAAAGAGGAGAGTGAAAAAGTTGGCTTAAAACTCAACATTCAAAAGACGAAGATCATGGCATCTAGTCCCATTACTTCATGGCAAATAGATGGATTAAAAAGTAGAAGCAGTGAGAGACTTTATTTTCTTAGGCTCCAAAATCACTGCAGATGGTGACTGCAGCCATGAAATTAAAAGATGCTTGCTCCTTGGAAGAAAAACTGTGGCAAACCTAACAATATATTATAAAGCATACATTACCTTGCTGTCAAGGTCTATATAGTGAAAGCTATGGTTTTTCCAATAATCACCTATAGATGTGAGAGTTGGAGTATAAAGAAACCTGAGCACCAAAGAATGCTTTTGAACTGTGGTGCTGGCAAAGACTCTTGAGAGTCCCTTGGACTGTAAGATCAACCCACTCAATTCTGAAGTAAATCAGTCCTGAATGTTCATTGGAAGTACTGATGTTGAAGCTCCAATACTTGGACCACCTGATAGGAAGAGCTTACTCATTAGAAAAGACCCTGATCTTGGGAAAGACTGAAGTCAGGAGGAGAAGGGGATGACAGACGATGTGATGGTTGGATGGAATTGCCAACTTGATGGATATGAATTTGAGCAAGCTCTGGGAGATGGTGAAGGACAGAGAAGCCTGGCATGCTGTATTCCATGGGGTATCAGAGAGTCAGACATGGCTGAGTGCCTGAGCTGAACTGATAATGATATTGATTACCATTTCCTGGAGGAAACAACCTCTATATATAAAATGAATTCTGTCAGATATTAGAACCTAAAACACCCATGGTTTCTACATATTGAGAGATTTGCAAGGCATACCCCTAGATTTCTTTATTTTCTTAATGTCTACTCCTCTAGTGTATGAATGTATTCTATCAGCCCCTTAGTTTTTATTTTCTCCTCTCTCAAAAACCCACTTTTGACCTGAGACAAATTATGAAAATTTTCTCAGTGTCAGTCAGTTCCCTCATCTATTAAAGGACATAATATTAATAGCACCCTACCTCATAATGTGGTAGAGGGATTAAAGAAGACATGTAAGTAAAAAGTTAGCACAGTGCATGGCACACCATGGGTGCAGGACATGTTTTCAATAGGCCACTTCCAAACAAATGTCCAGGCCTTGAGGAACTCCCGCTGTTCCTCCCGGTGCTTCTTGGTCCTCAGCAAAAGGTGATTGGGTTCTTGAGTAGGGGAGATAGTCCAGATGACAAACCCAGAAAAGAGATGGGATAAATTTAGGGATTGTGAAGACACCAAGTGTGTAGCACCATGAAGGAACATCCCAAGAGTTGTGTCATAGGCTTATACATCACTCAAAGGTTTTACTCCAAAATACCCCTCACAATTCACATGGCACCCCAAGGTCTAGTATCTGTTTACACCTTTGTATGTTTTTCTTAACCTAAAAAGCTTTAAAGCTAATAGAAATCAGGATTCTAGCATTTTCTTTTTTCATGACAGAGTGATTATTTTATTTTTGTTGTAAGACTGCAGTTTTTTTTCTATGTTTAATGTTTAGTTTATATTGGAGCATAGTTGATTTACAATGTTACAGGTGTATAGCAAAGTGATTCGGTTATACCTATTCTTTTCCATATTCTTTCCCCATATAGGTTATTAGAGAATATTGAGTTGAGTTGAGTTCCCTGAGCTAAACAGTAGGTCTTTGTTGACCAAATTTACCCCACCCTACTCATCTTTCTACTTCGGTAACTGTAAGTTTGTTTTATTACTCAGCCATAGAAATGAATGAAACAATGCTATTTCCAGCAACATGGATGGAACTAGAGATTATCATACTAGTGAAGTAAGTCAGACAGGAAAAGACAAATATCATATGATATCTTATGTATGGAATCAAAAATTGATACAAATGAATTTATTTAAAGAAGCAGAAACAGACTCACAGGATTCTCCCGTTTTAACTTCTTTCTATAATTTGTATTACCTTCAATATTTAACATAGTACAGGACATAGTTCACTTTCTTATTGGTTAACAAAAGGAGAAATCAGATTTGATTGTTTTGTGTCTCTCAAAACTATGAAGATATGTATGAAATCCTGTTTTAAAAAAGGCAGACACAAGAAGATAACAAAGAAGAAATAAATTCAAGAAAAAACTTAGTATAATTATGGGCTTCGAATAATTCTAATGTTTTAACACTTTTTTTCACACTTTCAACCTAGTTTGGTGTTGTTCCTCAGATATTATAATAATGTCATAATTTTATCTATGTTAATCCTTCAAGAAATGACTGGACATAGAATGCTGTTCAACATACTAAGTAAATGGTCAACAAGTGCATTTTCAACATCTTGGCAACAAACAAGACAAACATAAAAATCTGTCATTGTCTAAGGCAAAGTTTATGGAATCTTGTCTATTCTATTACATGTTTTCACAGAGCAAAGTACTTCCTAGTAATGTAAGTGTGTTATAATGTTTGAACATTTAGTGCTCTTTTGCAGGTGACCCTGTGACTTAGAGTGTTTATGAATGAAATGAAATATATCCTGTGTGAATTTCTTCTATTTTGATATTTTTCTCTCTTTCATTAGTCACAAAGAAGAAAAATTGTGTTTTTATAGTATATCCAGAGCCCAAAACTTCATTTTTGTTCTAAGTAAGCAGTTCCTTTCATAAAGATTATTTAACTCACTTTTAGTGACTTCTTATCCCTCAGCAGAGAGTTGGTGTCACACTATTACAATGTCTTCTTAGGCAAAGAGAACACAGTTCAGCTCCCATGCTAGTGAGTCACTGGTTTGAGAGAAAAGTCACTTTGTATTAGGTAAACTCTGTACATCTGCACATCCTTGGAAAGTTGAGTGAATCATGGTTTGATCTCCTTTCAATAAGCAGTGGAGAAGATGGAGAAGCAATAAGACTTAAAAGTCCATCCAATCTAGTTCTTATACTTATGTATTTTGATAATTATGCATAAATATTTATTATTGAGAACAAGAAGATAATTATAAAAAGTATTTTTGAAATAAGAAACCCTCCACTTAAAATCTTGTTGACTGTAAACGGAATTTAATATGGAGTCTTGGGGTTTAAATGCATTTTTCCTTTAGCCAACTGAGCTAGACTCAGGGATAAGAAGCAGTCTTTTTTGTAACCCCTGAAGAAAGCCAATGGTACTATCCAGTAAAATTAAACACATGCCCTTCTCTGCAAAGGGCCTAGAAAATTCTGATAGCATGCATGTGACTCCACTGGAAAGTAGTCACCAACTTCCAGAAAGGTGAAGGTTGAGTTGGTTGCTTCAATCACAGCTCAAGGAATGAAAAGGGTGAAATCTATCAAGAAGGGAAAACAGTTGTTGAAACAGAGGTAGAGCTCAGGTGTTTTGTCATCTGTCTTTGAAGCTCTGCAAACACACTTTGGATAAAGCTGAGAGTTGACAAAGATCAAGTGCCCATCGAGTCTCTTCTGCCAGCCCAGAAAAAGGAATAAATGTCAGTGATTGTAGTGATGTGAGCTCACTTTGCAGACCAGTGTTACTTAGGAATCCTCAATACTTTATGCACGCTACACATTTAATTTTTAATATGAATATGTAATCTGTATGTTGATAAAAATCTTAATGTTGTATTATATCATTCATAATAGTGCTTAAACCATATTGTATATATTCCCAGGAAGGGTGAGAAAAGTATACCTCCCAGCAAGATGACATAAAACTAATTATCAGGGGGAGATTCATGAAAAATCAGCCAGGTTAAATTGCTATGTATACAATATAAACATATTATCAGTAGACATTTGAATATAATCTACTTCTCAATAACCCAATTGACTGATCTATTCTTCAAACACTTAAAGACAAAACAAATCTTTCTAGTTCTATTGTTACATCTTTCTTTCTAATACTATTTGTTTATATTCTTCTTAAATTATCAATTTAATGTCTTTGGAGATAAACATTATCATTTATAATAAGTAATCTTAGAATCAGAAAAATTTAAAGTTATTATTTTATTAATCTCAGTTGGATTCTGTGATGAACACAGAATGTGAAACATTCTAAGCACCTAATAGTGGTTTTCTAACATCTAAAACTATATGGTTGAAATGTATAAGATGTGCTGCTTTTATGAGAAAAACTATAAAATCAGATCTTTTGCAATAAAAATAAGACAAGAAAAAATATTTTGAGGGGGGAATTATCCTACGTTACAATGTAAAAATCAAGTTAGAAAGCTCATAAATGATTTCCAATTTTGAAAAGTTAGAATAGATATATTCTTCCTTATACCTCCCACTAAGTACAGTTAAAATCTTTTGGCATAGTATTTAATACAAACTTAGGAGGACTCTAGAGAAAGACAGAAGACAGCAGATACTCTAGGGATCTTGTGATTAAAGTAATTACATTGATAAGTGTCTGGATTTTCTTTTTGCTTAGTATTGATTAACCAAGCCAAATTTAGTTCTGGAGAAGCCAGCAATCCAGAATACTGGAAACACCAATGCACACAAGCAAAAATAGCCCCAATAAAATTTCATTCCTTTTAATCAAAGGTCCAGAAAAAGGGAAGCCAAAAGAAAATTGTAGACAATAATCACTCTTATCTAGCAAACACCAGAGGAAAAACCATGGCCTTACTCCCATCCTTACTGACAAAGGCTGAGACTGGAACTTTTTTGTGCGTTCTTACCAAAGTATAGGCCTTCCCTGGGGGCTCAGCTGGTAAAGAATCCGTGTGCAGTGTGGGAGACCTGGGTTCAATCCCTGGGTTGGGAAGATCCCCTGGAGAAGGGAAAGGCTACCCACTCCAGTACTCTGGCCTGAAGAATTTCATGGACTATATAGCCCATGAGATTGCAAAGAGTTGGACATGACTGAGTGACTTTCACTTCACCAAAGTATAAGATACCCCTTGGCCAACTATCACACTGCCAGTGTGGTTTCAAAGAAGCTCAAGTGGAGAGCCCTGAGTTTTTCCTCATTGGCGGCCAGTAAGAGGCCATTTGCACTAGCTAATAATCCTATGTAATTCAGAATTACTATACTGTTTTGAAAAATTTTTTGGTTGACATAATAAGACTGGACATTTTTAAGTTGCTACAAATGGAGTCACTAGCATATTCAAGTCTTTGCGAATTTGTGAAATAATTTCTTGTGACATCTTCAAATACTCCAAAGCAAAAGCATAATGGTATAAGCCATCATAAGAGTCTGCTGTGTCTCAGATGGTAAAAGAATCTGCCTGCAACGTGGGAGACATAGTTTCGATCTCTGGGTCGAAAAGATCCCCTGGAGAAGTGCCACTCCAGTACTCTTGCCTGGAGAACCTCTTGGACAAAGGAGCCTGGTGCACTACTGTCCATGGGATTGCAAAAGAGTCTGACACAACTGAGCAACTAACACGTTCACTTTTTATAAACCAATCATATGTTCTTTTTAACAATTCATGTCTTCCTTCATATTACCTGAGGTACCCATTTGAATGATTTGCACATGGTATATTTTCAATATGTGCCTGCTGAACTAAGATAGCTTGGTGTTAGGGAGACAGCACGGACCTGGGAACGTGAACATTTTGTTCTAGCCCTAGATTTAGTAGAACTGGTTGTGTGACCAAAGTGAATCATTAGTTGATTTTATACTTTGATTTCTTTGTAAAAAATTCAGAAATGGAGAAAGAACATACTAACTTATCTCTAAGTCTTCCTGTATTGTTTTGTGATCCAATAAATACTATTAACCTAATTTCAGCTTCTTATAATTTCCTGACTAACCTCTAGTCTTAAAAGTTCACATTGTTGAAACAAAATTCAAAACAAAATTTAGCTGAGTGAATTATGAAGATATTATTGACCTTATACAACAATTCATGAACGTGCAGAATTCCATCTAACATATAGAAAGGAACTCAAGGAGCTGAACAAAATGATAGACTTAAAGACAGAAAGGAACAGGAATGAAAAACGTTATGCCAGACAAAAAGCGAGTTAATTATTTCAAGATAACTTTCCTTTAGAAGATAGCAGGAATCCATCAGCAATGACCTAACTAGTGCTGATCAGGCAATTCNTATAGAAAGGAACTCAAGGAGCTGAACAAAATGATAGACTTAAAGACAGAAAGGAACAGGAATAAAAAACGTTATGCCAGACAAAAAGCGAGTTAATTATTTCAAGATAACTTTCCTTTAGAAGATAGCAGGAACCCATCAGCAATGACCTAACTAGTGCTGATCAGGCAATTCCTGACTGACTGGTTTAAAATATCTTTCCTGGAGAGCCAAAATAGTCATTGTTAGGTCTTGGTTTGGTGATGTGGAGTTTAGTGACTCCATTTTGGGCTTGTTCTCATTTTCAACAACATCTATTCTTTGCTCCAGTTAAATCTTCCTAAAAGATTTTCTTGATCATGACACTTACTGTTAATAAAATTAAAACAAGAAAAACAAACAAAATCTCTCCACTATGCACTAAACAAAACTGAAAACCCAGACTTTCAGTTTGGCTTAACAAAATCCTCATGAATCATCACCTGTTATCACTTCCTGCAACATCAGAATTCTAGCCTGACAGCTCCTTGCCAATCAGCAAGCACAGCTGAGCTCTACTTCTGTGTTTTTGACATATAACACCCCTTCCACCCAGAGTGCCTCTCCTCTCCTTTCCTTTTTCCATTTTTCTGCCTATAATAGCTCACATTTATTGAGTGCTAACTTATACTAGCAAACACAGTAAAACTTTTACTGCATTGCCTCATTTTTGATTCTCACAGTGACTCTCTCAAACTTAAACAGACTCAGAGAGGGTAAATAAGTTTTCCAAGGTCAAGCAGACAATATACTCATAAAATGGAGAAACAAGAACAAAATCTGTGTTATAATTTGAATGAGTACATAAACTTCAACAGGAGACCAAAGGAAAAGTCATCAGGTTGGTTTCCAGGATAATAGTAATAAGATCTACTTTAAAAATAATTTTAAATTTTACAAAGAAATTTTTCATTTTTGATTCTCACAGTGACTCTCTCAAACTTAAACAGACTCAGAGAGGGTAAATAAGTTTTCCAAGGTCAAGCAGACAATATACTCATAAAATGGAGAAACAAGAACAAAATCTGTGTTATAATTTGAATGAGTACATAAACTTCAACAGGAGACCAAAGGAAAAGTCATCAGGTTGGTTTCCAGGATAATAGTAATAAGATCTACTTTAAAAATAATTTTAAAGTTTACAAAGAAATTTTATATCCTCTATCCTATTTTTTTTAAAATTCATTGTCAACAGAAGCTTGGTTTGAGGGGGAAATGTGTAATGGACTTAAAAGAACACCATTTGAAAACTTAATAATTATTTTTCAATTTGAACACAAAGCTTAAAAATGAAATGATTATTTCATATTATATTTTGGTTGCAATAAAAATATTAAAGCATATTTTTAAAAGACTGTAAGGAATTTTATTAGAACATTGCTTTCCTTAAAGAAAATATGGAAATCTTGATGTTTAAAATTTTTAAACAAAATCATAAGTTTAGTTGAATGTAATAAATCCCTTCTCCTCAACACAAGGCCTGCCTAATTGAAGGGTGTGTTTGGTATTATTAAGCTTATACATCTATATGTTTTGTTGTTTTTAAATTTTGAGCCTTCAACCAATTGACTAGGGTAGGCTTTCCAAAGATTTAAGAGGCCTTTGTTTGTTGAACAAATACTTTATATTCACCATTGGAAAATAGGTTAAGCCTGCTGTGTCAATTAGCTTAATTGATGAGAACTTCAATTCGTCCTGGGGTGTGTTAATTTCCTGAGGTGAACCTGTTGAGAGAACTACTTAGAGAAACTTTCACAGTTGGGAAAGCTTACAAATGCACTTGACTTAATCTAAGATCTAGGTACCATAATTTCATATACATCAAATGCCTCCAAATCCTCCTTCCTCAACATCTTTGATGTCAAGACAATCTTTGCCTCCCTCTTCCTACAGTTTCTTTTTCAGCCTCCCACTTAGACAAGAAGGACAGGATTTGTCTGGATCCCTCCAAGGGGTCGGAGAAGGCAATGGCACCCCACTCCAGTACTCTTGTTTGGAAAATCCCATGGACGGAGGAGCCTGGTAGGCTGCAGTCCATGGGGTCGCAAAGAGTCAGACACGACTGAGTGACTTAACTTTCATTTTTCATTTTCATACATTGGAGACGGAAATGGCAACCCACTCTAGTGTTCTTGCCTGGAGAATCCCAGGGATGGGGGAACCTCGTGGGCTACATCTATGGGGTCACACAGCATTAGACACGACTGAAATGATTTAGCAGCAGCAGCAGCAGCAGCAGCAGCAACAGCTCCAAGGGGTAAAATTAAGACCAATAGCTTGACTATGTAAGAACATTCTCAAGGTTGTCTGTACAATAGTGTGTGTAGTTTAGGGCTGGGTTATGAATATATGTATGCTGTGTGGGGGTGCATCCACACAACTGTGTACATCTTTTTCGTATATAATGCCACACCATCCTAGCAAACCTATAAAATACTTATCCATCTTATAAATGGGATAAGCTTATCCAAGATTGCATAGCAGATCCAGGATTTAATTTCAACATCAGAAACTGATCTCTTTTCTCTATATTGCACTATCTTATGACAGGTGTGGCTTCCCTGATGGCTCTGTGGGTTAAGAATCTGCCTGCAATGTGGGAGACACAGGATAGGTGGGCTCAATCCCTGGGTTGGGAAGATCCCCTGGAGGAGGAAATGGGCACCTACTCCAGTATTCTTGCCAGAAAAATCCCATGGACAGAAGAGCCTGGTGGGCTACAGTCCAAAGGGTCGCAAAGAGTCAGACATGACTAAGTAAGCATGCATGCAAGGTAGACAGGCAACACATACTAAAATATATTCAAGCATTTTGTTGGAGAAAGAGAGAGATGTTGGGCTAATATCTTGAACATATCTTAGAATGATTTGACAGTTTAGTCTCTTTTTGAAGCGTCTGAAAATTATGAGATCTCTAAATATTTTTAGAGGCTCTCCTCTTCTCTTCCCTTTTCTCCTCCTCCTCTTTCCTCTTCTCTCTCTCTCTCTCTCCCTGCCCCCCTCTCTCTTAGCATGATGGTCCATGCAAACAAAGTGATGAAGACAATAACAAGCAAAATGTAGGCCCCTGTAACCTAATCCTTTTTGGCTTTGCAGGTGATTGCCAGGTTTCCTCCCATCTACCCTTACCATCCCTGAATAATGAAGCTGTAGATTCATCTAATACCTCAGCCTCCTTGCTCATCAACATTCACTTCTACTGAACTTTTACATTATTTAACTTAAATCCCCTGTAACCTAATCCTTTTTGGCTTTGCAGGTGATTGCCAGGTTTCCTCCCATCTACCCTTACCATCCCTGAATAATGAAGCTGTAGATTCATCTAATACCTCAGCCTCCTTGCTCATCAACATTCACTTCTACTGAACTTTTACATTATTTAACTTAAATAATCACACCTTATTACACTCTGAATCTTTTGGTCTCTTCAAGTGCCTGAAATTCTATGACTTTCAAATTTCTGTCTTTATTGTGGACCAGTGTCTTTTTGAATATATCTGTTTCCTCAATGGATCCCACTAGCTGGATTTATACTTCTTCCAATCTAAGATCGCCAAAGTATACAGCATAATCTTTATCTTTACACCACTTTCTTTTTTGATTCTACTAAATCATAGCCCCTGGTGTCTTAGAATTTACCTTTGTCTTCTACTCTTTTCTAATCAAAGATCCAGTTGGTCACAATCAGGTTAATTTAATGGGACTTTTGCTGGGAGAAATATCAATAACCTCAGATATGCAGATGGCACCACCCTTATGGTAGAAAGTGAAGAGGAACTAAAAAGCCTCTTGATGAAAGTGAAAGAGGAGAGTGAAAAAGTTGGCTTAAAGCTCAACATTCAGAAAACGAAGATCATGGCATCTGGTCCCACCACTTCATGGGAAATAGATGGGGAAACAGTG
>SJYX01003814.1:263317-324137 GCA_006410675.1 Oreotragus oreotragus
TATGCCCAGCAGTGGGATTGCTGGGTCATAAGGCAGTTCTATTTGCAATTTCTTAAGGAATCTCCACACTGTTCTCCATAGTGGCTGTACTAGTTTGCATTCCCACCAACAGTGTAAGAGGGTTCCCTTTTCTCCACACCCTCTGCAGCATTTATTGCTTGTAAACTTTTTGATGACAGCCATTCTGACCAGCGTGAGATGATACCTCATTGTGGTTTTGATTTGCATTTCTCTGATAATGAGTGATGTTGAGCATCTTTTCATGTGTTTGTTAGCCATCTGTATGTCTTCTTTGGAGAAATGTCTGTTTAATTCTTTGGCCCACTTTTGATTGGGTCATTTGTTTTTCTGGTATGAGCTGCATGAGCTGCTTATATATTTTAGAGATTAATTCTTTGTAAGTTGTTTCATTTGCTATTATTTTCTCCCATTCTGAAGGCTGCCTTTTCACTTGCTTATGGTTTCCTTCATTGTGCAAAAGCTTTTAAGTTTAATTAGGTCACATTTGTTTATTTTTGCTTTTATTTCCATCATTCTGGGAGGTGGATAACAGAGGATCTTACTGTGATTTATGTCAGAGAGTGTTCTGCCTATGTTTTCCTCTAAGAGTTTTATAGTTTCTGGTCTTACATTTAGATCTTTAATCCATTTTGAGTTTATTTTTGTGTATGGTGTTAGAAAGTGTTCTAGTTTCATTCTTTTACAGGTGGTTGACCAGTTTTCCCAGCACCACTTGTTAATAAAGAGCTTGTCTTTTCTCCATTGTATATTTTTGTCTCCTTTGTCAAAGATAAGGTGTCCATGTGAAAGTGAAGTTGCTCAGTCATGTCCAACTCTTTGCGACACTATGGACTGTAGCCTACCAGGCTTCTCCATCCATGGGATTTTCCAGGCCAGAGTACCAGAGTGGATTGCCTTTTCCTTCTCCAGGGGATCTTTCCAACCCAGGGATCAAACCCAGGTCTCCCTCATTGCAGGCAGACACCTTACCCTCTGAGCCACCAGGGTCCATAGGTGCATGGATTTATCTCTGGGCTTTCTATTTTTTTCCATTGATCTGTATTTCTGTCTTTGTGCCTGTCTCGATGACTGTAGCTTTGTAGTATAGTCTGAAGTCAGGGAGGTTGATTGCTCCAGTTCCATTCTTCTTTCTCAAGATTGCTTTGGCTATTTGAGGTTTTTTGTGTTTTCATACAAATTGTGAAGTTATTTGTTGTAGTTCTGCGAAAAATACTGTTGGTAGCTTGATAGGGCGGGGAAGGCAATGGCACCCCACCCCAGTACTCTTGCCTGGAAAATCCAATGGATGGAGTAGCCTGGTGGGCTGCAGTCCATGGGGTCGCTAACAGTCGGACAGACTGAGCGACTTCACTTTCACTTTTCTCTTTCATGCATTGGAGAAGGAAATGGCAACCCACTCCAGTATTCTTGCCTGGAGAATCCCAGGGATGGGGGAGCCTGGTGGGCTGCCGTCTATGGGGTCACACAGAGTCGGACACGACTGAAGTGACTTAGCAGCAGCAGCAGCAGCATGATAATGTCTCTTCCAAGCTAAATTAATGTAAAATAAATTTTTATATGCATTATTTTTCCTTTTTAACTTGGAGAAAATACATATGTCTTATCAAATTTCACACAGCGAATTAATTTCAGAATTGAATATCAATCTTTCCTTCCTCTTTATATTACCCCAAGCTAGGCCATTATAATCAACAAAAGAATCCAAAATGCAGTACTTGTATGCAGTCTCAAAAAATTCAGAATGATCTCTGTTTGTTTCCAAGGCAAACCATTCAACATCACAGTAATCCAAGTCTGTGCCCTGACCAGTAATGCTGAAGAAGCTGAAGTTGAATGGTTCTATGAAGATCTACAAGGCCTTTTAGAACTAACACCAAAAAAAGATGTCCTTTTCATTATATGTGACTGGAAAGCAAAAGTCAGAAGTCAAGAAACACCTGGAGTAACAGGCAAAATTGGCCTTGGAGTACAGAATGAATGAACCAGGGCAAAGGCAAGAGAACACACTGGTCATAACAAACACCCTCTTCCAACAACACAAGAGAAGACTCTACATAAGGACATCACTAGATGGCCAACACAGAAATCAGATTGTTTATATTCTTTGCAGCCAAAGATGGAGAAGCTCTATACAGTCAGCAAAACCAAGACCGGGAGCTGACTGTGGCTCAGATCATGAACTCCTTATTGCCAAATTCGCTGGATCATCAAAAAAGCAAGAGAGTTCCAGAAAAACATCTATTTCTGTTTTATTGATTATGCCAAAGCCTTTCACTGTGTGGATCACAATAAACTGTGCAAAATTCTGAAAGAGATGGGAATACCAGAGCACCTGACCTGCCTCTTGAGAAATCTATATGCAGGTCAGGAAGCAACAGTTAGAACTAGACATGGAACAAGAGACAGGTTCCAAATAGGGAAAGGAGTTCATTAAGGCTGTATATTGTCACCCTGCTTATTTAACTTATATTCAGAGGACATCATGAGAAACACTGGGCTGGAGGAAGCACAAGCTGGAATCAAGATTGCCGGGAGAAATATCAATAACCTCAGATATGCAGATGACACCACCCTTATGGCAGAAGGTGAAGAACTGAAGAGCCTCTTGATGAAAGTGAAAAAGGAAAGTGAAAAAGTTGGCTTAAAGCTCAACATTCAAAAAATGAAGATCATGGCATCTGGTCCCATCACTTCATGGCAGATAGATGGGGAAACATTGGAAACAGTGGCTGACTTTATTTTTTTTTACTTCAAAATCACTGCAGATGATGACTGCAGCCCTGAAATTAAAAGATGCTTACTCCTTGGAAGGAAAGTTATGACCAACCTATATATCATATTAAAAAGCAAAGACATTACTTTGCCAACAAAGATCCATCTAGTCAAGGCTATGGTCTTTCTAGTAGTCATGTATAGATCTGAGAGTTGGAGTATAAAGAAAGCTGAGTGCAGAAGACTTGATGCTTTTGAACTGTGGTGTTGGAGAAGACTTGAGAGTCCTTGGACTGCCAGGAGATCCAACCAGTCCAACACTCAGGCGATCAGTCCTGAGTGTTCATTGGAAGGATTGATGCTAAAGCTGAAACTCCAATACTTTGGCCACCTGAGTGAAGAGTTGACTCATTTGAAAATACCCTGATGCTGGGAAAGATTGAGAAGGAGGAGAAGGGGATGACAGAGGATGAGATGGTTGGATGGCATCACTGACTCAATGAACATGAGTTTAGGTAAACTCCCATAGTTGGTGATGGACAAGGAGGCCTGGTGTGTCCATGGGGTCACAAAAAGTCAGACACGATTGAGCAACTGAACTGAACTGAGGTCTATAAAAGACTCCTCTTCATGTAAAAAATAAACTTATGGTTACCTAGGGGCAAAGAGTAGTGGGATAATTGGAATAACAGGGTTGGTATATGCACACTCTGTCCTTGCGACTCTCCAGGCAGGGATATTGGAGTGGGTTGTCATACCCTCCTACAGGGGATCTTCCCCACCCAGGGATCGAATCCACATCTCTTAAGTCTCCTGCATTGGCAGGTAGGTTCTTTACCATTAGTGCCACCTGGGAAGCCCATATACACACTACAATACATAAAATAGATAACTAATAAGGACCTACTGTATAGCACAGGGAACTCCACTCAATACTCTGTAATAGCCTATATGGGAAAAGAAGCTAAAAAAGAGTGGATATATGTACATGGAAAACAAATTTACTTTATTGTACACCTGAAACTAATTCAAGATTGTAAAGTATACTTCCAACAAATTTTTTTAAACAGACTCCTTTTTATATGTAGGCTGAAGCTCAAATCCTTTTAAAATTGTCCATCTTTAAAATTTCACCTTTTTTACTTCCACACACTTAGCTTATGCTTGTTTTCAAATTACTTATTTCTCTGAATAGGCAGATCTTCATAAATTCATCCATGCTCCACTGATTGTCATTAGAGTGGCTGCAACTGTCCAGTCATTAATGATGAAACTTCCCTGTGGGACTTGACTTTCCATGAGCAAGTTTCCAGGGGTACCCCAGGAATTAGGCAACCCCAAAACTTGAGATTATCAAGAATGATCACTACATCATGCTCTTTCTTTATTCCTTTTCATGTTATTACGGTAGAAACCTTAGTCTTCTACATTAATACTCATCACTTAGAACTTTGATTCCTTTACATTCTGTAATTACCTTCTGACCTCACCTCCCACTCTTCTGCTGCTAAAGGGAAATTTAGATTCCCTATATCTCTGAATCTTTTATCACTAATCTGTCAACACCTCTCTCTAGGAGTCAATTATCATTTCCTAGAATCAATATTCTTCCTCTTTTGATGTCAGGACTGGATTCCCTATAGTCTTCTCCAGGAATACGGCTATCATAACTCTCAGATTTTGCCATCCATGAAGATCCTTCCAATATTCCGAACGCTCAGTAGATTGATCTCTTCTACATTATCATAGACACACATTCTCATGGTTATATCCTAGTGCTTATGACCAATAACAACCTCCCATCCAAAATTTCAACATCAAACCTCCCATTTTTTCTATTTCTGGCTCCCTCTAGTACTCCAGCTCTAACAGTTCTCCAAACATAAGAACATATTTGATTTTCTGACTTCTCAAAAATCTGTTAGCTCCTTGAATTTTCAATTCCCTCCTTGTTTAGATTAAATTTCCTAGTCAGTTATTACAATGGTTCTGCTTCCTTTCATACACACTCAACCTCCTTGCCCTCCATGCAAATGAATATGTCTGAGGGAAAATACACAGTAATGCTGACTGGACACTCTTTATAATTATAATCATTAACCTCAAGTGGTTTTTTAATGCTACCCAGTAATCATATTTTATTTTACTATTACTATTCACACTTCAACTCAACCATAACATCTCTTTCCCCAAACTTCCAAAATCTCCTCTCTCATCATCATTCTTAGCTGATCATGTGCTTGCTGTTTCAGAGCCAGCCACATAATTTGCAGGATGAAATACGAAATAAAAAATGTAGAGCCTCTTATTTAAAAAATAGGAAACAAAATGACAGCAAAAGTACTGAGATATAAATTTTTTTCCTTTCATAGTCTCTCTCTCTGACAATATCATGGTAGTTTTTCAACTTTGCATTTAATCTTGTCTTAAGTAGAGAAAAACTTAAAAGGTTTAATTTATTATCATGGATTTTACCATTAATCTTTATATTATACAATGTCAGTTTTCAATGCAAATATAAGAAAACTTGTATGCAGAACCAGCAAAATTACAAAACTTACATTTTGTGTTTCATATATGCATATGTATTTTGTTTTTGCCAGAATAGAGGAAATGTTGTATAAAATTAACCAAACATTTTCTTTTTCCTTCTTTATTCATGAACATTCTATTTAAACTGTCTACCTCAGCTTACTGCTGAGTGAGGAAAAACTGAAAGAAAAAGAAGTATAGGTTGCCCTGTGTTTCCCTTTCATGTCATCATTTTCAGTATAAGAACTGAGCTACTACAGGGAAGTATTATAACTTGAATAAGAAAGGATATAACAAATTCTGGCACTTTTTTGTGCTTCTTGGATCATTATTGCCTTTTTTTTCTGAGTTGCAAGCAAGTTCTTGTACAATTGGTAGTGTGGCTTCTTGGGCTGGCAGTGTCCCAGGCGTTCGTAGTTGTAGGCTTGTCTACCCTGTGCTTGCTCTGAGTCTTGCCAAATTCCCGTGCCTAGCATATCCATTGGAGTTCTGGGTTCACAGGGCATCATGAATGTCATATGTGAAAGTGACAGCAAGAAAGAGAAGATACATCGATTGTGTCTATCTCCTCTGCTCACACTCTTGTTACTTTGTCTCATTGGACTTTACAAAAGCTCAAACATAAATCTTTTAAGAATTATATAACATCAACAACAGAGTTTCAAAATTTGTGGGATCCTTCTGAGCACTGGGTCCTGTGCAGTTGTATGGGTTGTACACCATAAAGCTGGCCCTGTCCTTTTTCATTAGAAATAGAAAGAGAATTTTCATAAGCACCTATTACTACACTCTCATCATAACTTACCTCTCTGCCCATACCTTCAACTTCCCATCTATATGATTAACAGTCCATACTCTTGTTTAAATTCAACCCCTCCATGTCTCTGTTGGACCTATCCCATTCCAACTATTCAAAATGTTGCATTTCTCTTTTTCTTCTTCATCCTTTCTGCTAGACTACTCTCTTTAGCAAATATATTGCTACATATCCCATATTTAAAAAGTAAAATTTTCTCTTGACTCCATCACAGAAGCTACCATGTCATTTTTCTCCCCATCTGTAAAGTAAAAATTTCCTCAAACGATTGTTTATTCTTACTGCATCCAATATCTCTCTTCACATTCTCATTTGGATTTGCTCCAATCAGGTACCACCATCCAAACCATATGTAATCATTGAGTTCAGTTCAGTTCAGTTGCTCAGTTGTGTCTGACTCTTTGCGACCCCATGAACTGCAGAATGCCAGGCCTCCCTGTCCATCACCAATTCCCAGAGTTTAGCCAAACTCATGTCCATTGAGTCAGTGATGCCATCCAACCATCTCATCCTCTGTTGTCCCCTTCTCTTCCTACCCTCAATCTTTCCCAGCATCAGGGTTGACAGAGTAATGTCTCTGCTTTTTAGTATACTATTTAGATTGGTCATAACTTTCCTTCCAAGGAGTAAGCATCTTTTAATTTCATGGCTGCAATCACCATCTGCAGTGATTCTGTAATCATTAGTGGCATTGTTTTGCTAATTCTAATGGTCAGTTTATAGCCAAATTCTCATTTATTTTATATATTGCCTAATTCTCTTGGCTTTGATATCCTCTTTTTTAGTTAGCTTTTGTGATGGATAGTTTTGTGTCAATTTGGCTGTCCTATGATCTCTAATTATTTGGTCAAACACCAGTTTCGATGTCACCATAAAGATATAATTTTAGGTGAGACTACCAATTAAACTAATGGACTGGAAGTAAACTACGTTACTCTTCATAGTAGATGTGGGCCTCATCCAAATAGTTAAAGGTCTTAGAGAAAAAATGATTAAAGTTCCCCTAAAAAGAGAGAATTCTGCCTCTAGGCTGCTTTTGGACTCAAGCTGCTGTTCTCTTGGTCTCCAATCTGCTGTCCTACCCAGCAAGTTTTGGATTCACCGGCCTCCATAATTTTGTGAGCAATTGCATGGATAGATATAAATATAGAAATAGATATAGGTATTTCCTATTGGTTCTGTTTCTCTGAAAATTCTAATAAGCTGCTAAGATTTCAAAGTTTTCCATCTAATTTTGATCTTACCTCTCAACCTAGTTCAGCTGAGCCTTTTTTTTTTTCTCATTTCCCCCAATTTTCCCTTATCTCTAAACTTTGGGATACTGAAGCATTTTTCCTTAGCATTATTCTCTTTGCTATTTACACTCATTCTCTTGGTAATCTCATCCAAATATATATTTTCCCATATTGACTTTATCATTTCCTCTATGTATATATTGGGGGGGAGGAGTATATTTAATTTTTTGTACTATTTTACAGTAATTCACATACCTTATTCGACTTTCAAGATTTTCTCTTATATAACAATAATATAATTATAAAAATTAAGATTGATATATAATAATACCATTATTTAATGTAGTAACTTCTTTAACATGTCATCAAATGTCTTACAAATGTCCTTTACCACAACAGGATCACATATCATATTTACTTTTCAAGTCTTTTGAGTTTCTTTTAATATAGAATAATTCCTCAGTCTTTCTTTGTCTTTTGTGATATTGATATTTGAAAAGTACAGGGAATTAATTCAATAAAATGTCTCTCAATTTGGGTTTGTCCAATGTGTCCACATGATTATACTCAGATTATATATTTTTGGCAGGAGACCATTAATGACTACCTTCTGATTTCTAGCCTAAGCTTTTTGCTTTTCAGCAAAGTCATTTTGTTCTGTGAGAATGATCATATTGGAGTAGTGTGGACTCTAATCCAATATAACTGGTGTCCTTATAAGAAGGTGGATTTTGGACACAGGAGAATGCCATGTGAAGATGAAAGCAGATATCAGGGTGATGCTGCTACAAGCCAAAATGGCCAGAAATCCACCAGAAGCTATGACAGAAACATAGAAAATATTCTTATTCTTAACTCTCAGAAGGAACCAATCCTGTTGACAAAATTAGTTGACGTCATTGATCTCCAACTTCTAGAACAGCAAGGCATACACTTTGTATTTAAAACATGGATGATGTGGGGTGGGAGGTGGGAGGGGGGTTCATGTTTGGGAGTTCGTGTACACCCGTGGCAGATGTGGCAGATTCATGTCAATGTATGCCAAAACCAATAGAGTACTGTAAAGTAAAATAAAGTAAAATGGAAGCTCTAAAAAAAAATAAAATAAAAAAATAAAACATGCAGTTTGTGTTACTTTATTATAGCAGCCCTAGCAAAATAATAATCAAATCATTCATTCCACTCTTAGGTATTTACCTAGGAGAAATGAAAGTTTATGTCCAGCAAAGAATTCTACATGGGTGTTCACCATAGGTTTATTTATAATTGCCCCAAATCAGGAGTAACTTAAATATTCATCATCAGATTAATAGGTAAATAAAATAAATTTTAGCATATTTTAATAAGGAAATATGCAGTGGTTAAAAGAACAAACTACTGATAGATTCTACATGAATGAAATAACATAATTTAAAAAAAAAACTGCTGGATGAAAGAAGTTGGGAACAAAAAATGTATCCTATTATAACAATTCCTGTTGAATGAAATTCTAGGAAATGCAAAACTAACTTATGTAGACATAAATCTCATCATTTGGGAGGACAGAGCTTGAGGGATTGGTTGGGAAAAGAGACCAAGGGACTTTTTGTGGTGATGAGACTATACTTTAGTGGTATTGGTGCTTATATTTGTGAAAACTTACACTTAAAAATGGCAATTTTTATTTTGGAAATTATACCTCAGTAAATCTGATTTTTAAAACTGTATGGTTAGTAAAAATATGGTTAAAAATACTTAAGATTGAAATAATACATATAGAAACAACAGCAATTCCTTCTTTGATTTTAATTCTTAACATTATGGTGTTCATTTTCATAAACAGTGTAATAAAATGTCTAGCTATAGAGTCATTATATTTTAATGGACATACTCAGGATTTCTGGCATTGTCTCAAAGCTATCACTGAGAAGATTGTTGGGTGTTTTGAAAGTAAGCTAGAAAACTGGAAATTAGGTTGGAAATGAACTCAAGTATAATTGAAAAACACATTGCAGGGATTTGGATTATTAATAAGGGCTGCTTTTCACATCAAATTTAACAACAATTCACAGTATCTGCTATTTTTATGAAATATTTTACCTATCTAGATTTACACTTAAAATGGTAAGTTTAGGTGTGGCCTCTTACTTTCAAATTTCCATCCCCTTGGCTCTGTATATTTTTAGGAAAGTTGGATGAGGTAAATTATTAAGAGCAACTTTCTGATCAACAGGGAAAGTAACAGGGTTGAAAACCTTTAAAAACTTAATTAGGTTTATATTCAGGTGGTGTCTGTTAGTAAGGCTTTCGTATTCCCCAACTTGGTTACACATGCAATCACCTTAAAAATACCTACACCAGAATTTCATACCTATTTGTTTTTAATTGTCCATGAAGTAAAATTTTAAAAAATAGTTCCAGTTGATTCACATGTGAAACCAATGTCCCTAAATGACTGGGTAACTTTGCATGGTTGCCATATGACTGTCTATGTATGTATGTATGAATGTGTGTGTGATTAGCTGTGCCCAACTCATGTGACCCCATGGACTATAGCTCATCGGGTTCCTCTGTCCAGGTTCGAACCTGGGTCTCCTGCATTGGCAGGCAGATTCCTTACCACTAGCACCACCTGGGAAGCCTGACATATAATTGATAATCTGTAATAAATTGGAAAATCATGGTTTCATGGCTCTGGTTGACTCTAGTCTTCACCTATGAATCAATTGGTTTCTGTGGATGGACAACTTGAGTTTTTTATTATTCAAATTACCACCTTTACAACACTTTATCTGACGTTTCTACTTTGAAGTCATAGAGATGGGGAAATAGTTACTTTAGAGATAAAGCATTATCAGTTAAAAATGTTTAAAAAGAAAAAGTATTCCTGTACTGTGAACTTCTAAACTACATTCTTGTTCAGTATAAAAGCCTCCAGTTCAATTTATCATAAAGGATTTAGAAGTGTGTTAAAGAATCCATAGTTTCAAAAGTTGTATGTTATCCTTAACTAATCACTTTCTAGATTAATTTTGTTATGGGCTGGATTGTGTCCTTGCCAAATTCACATATTGACATCTTAAAAACCCAGTACCTTAGAACATAACGCTAGCTATGTGGAGTCCTATTTGCAGCTCCCGGGGTCTTTCTTGTGTGAGTTCTTTTGTGGTGACACACGGGCTCCAGAACACGCAGGCTCAGTCGTTACTGAGCAGGTTTCGTTGCTGCGCAGGTTTAGTTGCTCTGCAGCTTGTGGGATCTTAGTTCCCCAACTAGGGATGGAACTTGAGTTTTGTGCATTCTAAGGTGATTTCTTTACCACTGGACCATCAGGGAAGGTCCTGGAGTGAGGCTGCTCAGTGGGCCCTGATCTAGCATGAGTGGTCTTCTTATAAGAAGAGATAAGGACAGAGATGCACAAAGAGAAGACCAGGTGAGGTATGGGGAGAAGATGACTAGCTACAAGCCAAAGAGAGAAACCTCAGAAAAAACCGACCTGCTGACACCTTGATCTCAGACTTCTAAGGGTTAGTATTTTGAGAACACACATTTTTCTTTAAGATATCTAGTCTGTTGTACTTTTATGGAAGCCCTAGGAAACTAACACGGTCCTTTTCAACATCAGCTGATCAGCAGGACCGCCTGTAGCTACAAGAAAAATTGAAAAATGATGTGCATACCAATTAACTTATAGTTAGAAGGGAAAAATTGTAGGGTGAGTGAACATAGATTTTTTTTTCCTTTCTTCTTCTTTTTTTTTAAGTAAGGTCTCCATGTGATTTTTTGGTCATTGAGGACAGGTTTGCATTTAGCTAAGTTCTTTCAATAACAATCAGCTGCAAAGCTGCTTAGTAAGACTAACTTGAAACCTGATAAATAAGTCATAATTTTTTTACAATCTATCCAGATTCTATTTGTTATTTTGACAAGTATGTTCCTTAAATTATTTAGTATTTGTTCCCTGTGAGATATAAAACAAAAGTAAATGGGTTTAAATTTTTGTTATCTGTTATTAAAATAAATTCCTTCTTGTGTGGCTTATGCAGAGAGATGTTATTTATTCTATTGTAATATTTCCCTTAAGATTCAGATCTCAATATGTTCTTGTTTTCTCTATGTGATATCATAGCCCCATAGAAAATATAAATGCAAAGATTTTAAGCCATTTCATGAGTATTTTGAGGATTAATTATTAAATTACAGCTTCTAAAATTCTTTGGTTTTATTTCTTCAGAGAGAATATGCTTTATCACAGGTAAAGAAATGGAAAACAATCCTGAAACTGGAAAGAATACAAATAAGAAAACTGCAGGAAATAACCACTGCAGAAACTGTTCAGAAATGCCAGTTAAAATTTAGTTCTTTCCAGGCTCTTTCCAAACAAGTTCTATTGCTTACTAAGCTAAAAATAGTTACCACATAATAATTATCTGCACATGGGGATTTTCCAGGAACTGACCTCTATAATTTCGGATAAAAATTAGCTGGAGACCTCTGGTTGCTTCTGATAATCAGTTCTGACACAAAGTCAGAATTTAAGATTAAAAAATTAAATGCTAGAATACATGGTCTGTACTCAAATCTTAGTTTTTTTCTTTCTTGGCTTTGTAACCTTGGGTAATTTTTTAAAAAATTTTAATCCCTGTTTGGCTTATTTTACCACAGAGACTTTTTGTATGTGTGTGTCCATTTATTTAAAGCAGTAGTTAACAGTGTTAATTTATATGAGAAATCATCTATTACAATTATGTACAAATCCTTGCATCCTTCTCTGTCTTCCTTTATACTTCAGTAGTTGATGGATATTTTTCTTTTATGTCTTATTTCTCTCTTCTCACTGTCTTTTACACTGGTAGTTTATGTTCCATTTGTTGCTGTTCTGTATCAACCAGACAGCAGTATGGTTCTATCTTAGTCTTCATGAGAAATTACTTCGTTGGTAATATCTTGTAAAGAAGCTCTTGCTATTGTCAATCATACTTATCTTACTTGTCATCCCCGATATCACCTTACAAGGAAAAGATAACTCTGAGATGATTGGTTGTTAAGGTAAAAGAGGAAAATTGAAGATGGTAGTGTCAAAATATCTCAATAAATCAGAGCAAAAAGTCTCTGCTTACTAAAGAAACTTCCTTTTTACCAACTTGACCCACTCAGGAAGTTCACCCTAATAAGCCTTTGGTTTTTTCCATTAGGTCATCACTTGATTCATCATCTTAGGAAGCAAGGACCCTAAAACCCTACCCTAGACCAACACCAATGTCAGCTGCTTAATTGCTGTAAATCATAATCTCTCTTAGTTTTTAGCTCCTTTGACTATCTTGTTATTCCTACTTGCTTCTGAACTTTAATATTCCTGACTTTCAATTATCCTTTTTTTTTTTTAATGGCATATTGGTTTTAATTCATTGTTTTTTCTTTTTTTTGTATTTATTTATTTTTTTACACGAACTCCCAAACATGAACCCCCCTCCCACCTCCCACCCCACATCTTCCCTCCAGATCATCCCCATACACCAGCCCCAAGCATCCTGCATCCTGCATTGAACATAGACTGGCAATTCATTTCTTACATGATAGTATACATATTTCAATGCTATTCTCCCAAATCATCCCTCCCTCTCCCTCTCCCTCTCCTTCTCCCTCAGAGTCCATAAGTCCGCTCTACACATCTGTATCTCTTTTGCTGTCTTGCATACAGGGTCCTCATTACCATCTTTCTAAATTCCATATATATGTGTTAGTATACTGTATTGGTGTTTTTCTTTCTGGCTTACTTCACTCTGTATAATTGGTTCCAGTTTCATCCATCTTATTAGAACTGATTCAAATGTATTCTTTTTAATGGCTGAGTAATACTCCATTGTGTATATATACCACAGCTTTCTTATCCATTCATCCGCTGATGGACATCTAGGTTGTTTCCATGTCCTGGCTATTATAAACAGTGCTGCAATGAACATTGGGGTACATGTGTCTCTTTCTATTCTGGTTTCCTCGGTGTGTATGCCCAGCAGTGGGATTGCTGGGTCATAAGGCAGTTCTATTTGCAATTTCTTAAGGAATCTCCACACTGTTCTCCATAGTGGCTGTACTAGTTTGCATTCCCACCAACAGTGTAAAAGGGTTCCCTTTTCTCCACACCCTCTCCAGCATTTATTGCTTGCAGACTTTTGGATCGCAGCCGTTCTGACTGGTGTGAAGTGGTATCTCATTGTGGTCTTGATTTGCATTTCTCTGATAATGAGTGACGTTGAGCATCTTTTCATGTGTTTGTTAGCCATCCGTATGTCTTCTTTGGAGAAATGTCTATTTAGTTCTTTGGCCCATTTTTTGATTGGGTCATTTATTTTTCTGGAATTGAGCTGTGGAAACTATAAACAAGGTGAAAAGACAACCCTCTGAATGGGAGAAAATAATAGCAAATGAAGCAACTGACAAACAACTCATCTCAATTATCCTTTTTAAATGTGTACCATGCTTAACACTTGAGTATCTTACATGTGGAACATAATGTCGTATAATCGTTTGTTTTGTAAACAGCTGTTGCAGTTATGTCTTTTATTTCTCAGTTGTTTGTGTACTCCTGAGGGAAGAGACTGTATTTTTTTATATATCATTGAAAGTCATTTATGAATATTAAAACCATTAGATGAAAGACACTAGAGAGCAGAGCATCCCCACAGTGTTCATAAAACACTATAATAATGACCTTGAATAATGTGGGGGTTAGGGGGCACCACTGTCCCTTCAGCAGAACGTCCTCACATAACTTGACAGTCAGCCCTCCACATAAGCAATTCCTCCATGAATATGGTTTCAATTCTGTGGATTCAATCAACCACACATCATGTAGTACTGTAACAGTACCTATTTAATGAAAAAAGCCTCTGTGTAAGTTGAGATGAACTGTTCAACCCCTGTTGTTCAAGGATCCACTCTAATTGGGCAAAAAAGCACATACTTTTACCATTAACAATTTTGGGAGGTTTCCACCTTTTTTTAAAAAATATATATTCTCAAATAACATTTTTTATTGGCTGCCAGCCTGTAAGGGTGGAGCATTCATAATCTGGAGATCACAGTATAGACTCTTCCCACATACACAGCTTCCTGCCACACTCCTTTCCATTTGCATTGGTGAACTGCAGTCTTTGCACCCAGTGGTAGAGTGCAAAGATAAGGGATTTGACCCAGAAAAAAATTCAACCTCACATCACTTGTAAGAAGTGTGAATTGTTATTTCACACTACCACCTTAAATGATCAAAATCAACATTTGAAATAATGGAGCAATATGATATTGGGACATGTAATTTTGTACCACGTGATTTGATCCAGAATGAAGTGTACAGCATCACCTACATAGTATTACTGTAAAGAAATGTATGAATTTCATCAAGGAGATAGATGTAATTTCCAACTTACAGGAAATGTATGAGCTAGAGGAAATCATTAAATGATGCCACAAGGAAACATTCAACCAAGTGCAGAGTGTGTGACATTTTATAAAAATACTGACCTAATCTTTTCAAAAATCTAGTATCATGGGAGAAAATAAGATAGGAGGATTGTCCTACACTAAGACTACAGACACGTATTTAAAAGTAAGGCATAAATTTAGGCTACTTTATGATTTTGAAAAGCAACAAGCATTTAAGCAGAATTGGAAAAATCTGATTATAATCTGGATGATATATTAAGAAAGTGTTAATTTTATTTGAGTGTGTGTTATTATTGCAATATACATAAATGTCCTTATTCTAAGGATCTATGCTCTAAAGGATTTAGGAATAAAGCATCGTGTTGTCTAACTTACTTTAATTGTTTATGAAATATTTTTATTTCTGTGTTTATATATATAGTAAGGAGAGAATGCATATTTGAAAATGCTAACATTTATACAATTTTTAAAATATTTCTTCACTGTATTATACTTTCAAACTTTTGTTATAATTTTTGTAATAAAAATTGGAGAAATGTATAGTTTTGTGAAAAGGCAATTGTAGCTGTAAAGATGGTACAGTTTTTTATTTCAATCAATCTTTATTCATTAAACACTTATAAGAGCCAGACAGATTCCAGCATTCCAAATATAGTCAACTATTGTACACTGTTAGTAGTAACGTAAATTGGTGCACCACTGTGGGAAAATAGCATGATGGTTTGTTGAAAAACTAAAAACAGAATTCCAATATAATCCAGCAATTCCATTCCTGGGTTTTCATCTGAAAGAAAAAAGAAAAAACAAAACAAAACTAAAAACACTACATTGAAAAGGCGCATGCACCCAAATAGTCATAGCAGCATTATTTACAATTGCCAAGATGTTGAATAAACTTAAGTGTCCATTGTATTTTATCATTGTATATTGTCACCCTACTTATTTAACTTCTATGCAGAGTACATCATGAGAAGCGCTGGACTGGAAGAAACACAAGCTGGAATCAAGATTGCCAGGAGAAATATCAGTAACCTCAGATATGCAGATGACACCACCCTTATGGCAGAAAGTGAAGAGGAGCTAAAAAGCCTCTTGATGAAAGTGAAAGAGGAGAACGAAAAAGTTGAGTAAAGCTCAACATTCAGAAAACGAAGATCATGGCATCTGGTCCCATCACTTCATGGGAAATAGATGGGGAAACAGTGTCAGGCTTTATCGTTTTGGGCTCCAAAATCACTGTAGATGGTGAATGCAGCCATGAAATTAAAAGACACTTACTCCTTGGAAGAAAAGTTATGACCAACCTAGATAGTATATTCAAAAGCAGAGACATTACTTTGCAGACTAAGGTCCGTCTAGTCAAGGCTATGGTTTTTCCTGTGGTCATGTATGGATGTGAGAGTTGGACTGTGAAGAAGGCTGAGCACCGCAGAATTGATGGTTTTGGACTGTGGTGTTGGAGAAGACTCCTGAGAGTCCCTTGGACTGCAAGGAGATCCAACCAGTCCGTTCTGAAGGAGATCAATCCTGAGATTTCTTTGGAAGGAATGATGCTAAAGCTGAAACTCCAGTACTTTGGCCACCTCATGTGAAGAGTTGACTCATTGGAAAAGACTCTGATGCTGGGAAGGATTGGGGGCGGGAGGAGAAGGGGACGACCGAGGAGATGTGTATAAGAGACAGGTCCAAGCCCTGTTGTTCAAGGATCCACTCTAATTGGGCAAAAAAGCACATACTTTTACCATTAACAATTTTGGGAGGTTTCCACCTTTTTTTAAAAAATATATATTCTCAAATAACATTTTTTATTGGCTGCCAGCCTGTAAAGGTGGAGCATTCATAATCTGGAGATCACAGTGTAGACTCTTTCCACATACACAGCTTCCTGCCACATTCCTTCCCATTTGCATTGGTGAACTGCAGTCTTTGCACCCAGTGGTAGAGTGCAAAGATAAGGGATTTGACCCAGAAAAAAATTCAACCTCACATCACTTGTAAGAAGTGTGAATTGTTATTTCACACTACCACCTTAAATGATCAAAATCAACATTTGAAATAATGGAGCAATATGATATTGGGACATGTAATTTTGTACCACGTGATTTGATCCAGAATGAAGTGTACAGCATCACCTACATAGTATTACTGTAAAGAAATGTATGAATTTCATCAAGGAGATAGATGTAATTTCCAACTTACAGGAAATGTATGAGCTAGAGGAAATCATTAAATGATGCCACAAGGAAACATTCAACCAAGTGCAGAGTGTGTGACATTTTATAAAAATACTGACCTAATCTTTTCAAAAATCTAGTATCATGGGAGAAAATAAGATAGGAGGATTGTCCTACACTAAGACTACAGACACGTATTTAAAAGTAAGGCATAAATTTAGGCTACTTTATGATTTTGAAAAGCAACAAGCATTTAAGCAGAATTGGAAAAATCTGATTATAATCTGGATGATATATTAAGAAAGTGTTAATTTTATTTGAGTGTGTGTTATTATTGCAATATACATAAATGTCCTTATTCTAAGGATCTATGCTCTAAAGGATTTAGGAATAAAGCATCGTGTTGTCTAACTTACTTTAATTGTTTATGAAATATTTTTATTTCTGTGTTTATATATATAGTAAGGAGAGAATGCATATTTGAAAATGCTAACATTTATACAATTTTTAAAATATTTCTTCACTGTATTATACTTTCAAACTTTTGTTATAATTTTTGTAATAAAAATTGGAGAAATGTATAGTTTTGTGAAAAGGCAATTGCAGCTGTAAAGATGGTACAGTTTTTTATTTCAATCAATCTTTATTCATTAAACACTTATAAGAGCCAGACAGATTCCAGCATTCCAAATATAGTCAACTATTGTACACTGTTAGTAGTAACGTAAATTGGTGCACCACTGTGGGAAAATAGTATGATGGTTTGTTGAAAAACTAAAAACAGAATTCCAATATAATCCAGCAATTCCATTCCTGGGTTTTCATCTGAAAGAAAAAAGAAAAAACAAAACAAAACTAAAAACACTACATTGAAAAGGCGCATGCACCCAAATAGTCATAGCAGCATTATTTACAATTGCCAAGATGTTGAATAAACTTAAGTGTCCATTGTATTTTATCATTGTATATTGTCACCCTACTTATTTAACTTCTATGCAGAGTACATCATGAGAAGCGCTGGACTGGAAGAAANGCTGAGCGCCGCAGAATTGATGCTTTTGGACTGTGGTGTTGGAGAAGACTCCTGAGAGTCCCTTGGACTGCAAGGAGATCCAACCAGTCCATTCTGAAGGAGATCAATCCTGATATTTCTTTGGAAGGAATGATGCTAAAGCTGAAAATCCAGTACTTTGGCCACCTCATGCGAAGTGTTGACTCATTGGAAAAGACTCTGATGCTGGGAGGGATTGGGGGCAGGAGGAGAAGGGGACGACTGAGGATGAGATGGCTGGATGGCATCACGGACTCGATGGACATGAGTCTGAGTAAACTCAGGGGGATGGTGATGGACAGGGAGGCCTGGAGTGCTGTGATTCATGGGGTCGCAAAGAGTCAGACACGACTGAGTGACTGAACTGAAGTGTCCATCAACAAATGAATGGATAAAGAAAATGTGGTACATGCATACACAAATGGAATATTGCTCAGCCATAAAAAGGAACAATATTTTGCCATTTACAGCAAGATATTTGGACTTGGAGGATATTGTGCTTATGGAGTAAATCACAGAGAAAAAAACAAATACAGTATGATTTCACTTGTACACGGAATGTGAAAAATACAACAAATTCATGGATATAATAAAAAAGAAGCAGACTCACAGATATAGAGAACACATTCATGGTTATTACCAGTGAGGAGTATGCAATACAGCAATGGAGATGTGGAAGGCCCAAACTACTGGGTGTAAGATAAGATCATGGAGGTATTGTACAATACAGGAAATCTAACCAAAATTTTCTAATAACTGCAAGTGGAAAGCAACTTTTAAAATTGTATAAAAATATTTTTGAAAGTTTTTACAATAAATTTTTAAAAGTTTGGTTAAGTCCATGAAAATTGCATTAAAACAAATTACATCTCAGAGGAATAAAGAGTATAATATGACATAAAGTAATAAAATATACATCTATGTATACTATCATGTAAGAAATGAATCACCAGTCTATGTTCGATGCTGGATGCAGTATGCTTGGGGCTGGTGGATGGGGATGATCCGGAGGGATGATGTAGGAGGGGAGGTGGCAGGGGGGTTCATGTTTGGGAGTTCATGTACACCCGTGGCGGATTCATGTCAATGTATGCCAAAACCAATGCAGTGCTGTAAAGTAAAATAAAGTAAAAATAAAAATTAAAAAAATAACAATACAGAATTGAAAGGAATACAAGATTAGTTACCTTTAAGAAGCAAATTTAAGGAAATCTTTCTATAGCAAGTAAGATTAATCTAAACACAGGAAAAATTAAAAGTCTTTCAAGGTCACTAGAAATTCTATTTAAATAATAAAGAATATTTGATAATTAAGCAAATCCTAGAAGTGCTTCCTGTTTAGACATTGTTTTAGGCAGCCAGTACACTCTATAGTTTTTGTATAGTATAAAATTTTATGGTCTTGTTAAAGGGAAAAGAGGTGACATAAGAACAGTAACTTGTAGTCAAAGGGATCTAGGCCATTTAACTTTTAGTGGTGGCAATTCCTTTCATTTTTATAGTGCTTTAGTTTTTTTCACTGGAAAAGACTCTGATACTGGGAGGGATTGGGGGCAGGAGGAGAAGGGAACGACTGAGGATGAGATGGGTGGATGGCATCACGGACTCGATGGACGTGAGTCTGAGTGAACTCCGAGAGATGTGATGGACAGGGAGGCCTGGAGTGCTGCGATTCATGGGGTTGCAAAGAGTCAGACACAACTGAGCGACTGCACTGAACTGAACTTAGTTTTTTTCAAAAGGGCTTTGCCCTGGATTGTCTCAATTTTTATTTCACAATACTCCTGTGGGTTAAAGTTGTGAATATCATGATTCTCTATACTATGCAAAGGGCTTCCCAGATGGAGCTAGAGGTAAACAACCTGCCTGCCAATGCAGGAGATATAAGTTTGATCCCCGGCTTAGGAAGATTCCCTGGAGTAGGGCCTGGCAATCCACTCCAACATTCTTGCCTGGAGAATCCCATTGGCAGAGGAGCCTGGCGGGTTACAGTGCATAGGGTCACAAGGAGTCGGACAAGACTGAAGCTACTTAGCACACAGGCACATACTAGCAAAAATCAAATAACTGAGAGATCTGTAGGTTGTACCTTGCAGAAATATTAACTTCCTTTATGTAATGGGAATACTAAGAATAGTGCCTATCACACGGTAGATAATCAATAGAATTCTAAATAAATGAATCAATAGGAAAATGAATAAGCAAATTCTTGAACATTTGAGTTAGTTGGGGAAAAATGTAGGAACTCTGTTCTGCAAATCTCTCCACTTGTCTGCCCTTAAGGAGTGGTTTATTTTTTATGTAGGTCAAGAGGGTTTTATGAATGAGTGAAATATTTCTGCTCTGGAAAGACAAGTGGCCATGTAAATTGTTTTTACTTAATTTTGCATAGAAGGAAAGATTCAAATTTAAGCAAAAATTTCCCAACAATGCTTTCAGACCATAGACCAGTAGTCTAAAATAGTGCTGAAATATTTTAAATTTTAAATTGAGTAGGGACATTATCCAAAGACTAAAGAAGAAGTAAAAACTGGTAAGCTTCTGTTTATGCAGGAAATCTTTCCAGGTTAATCACCTTAGAAAATTTCTTGTTTCATCAAAAGACACCTTTACAAACATATTTTAATGCAATGATTATATTTATTTTTGAATGGGGCTCAGAATTAATTTTACTTCTTTGCTATTTAATGGATCATTTCCCAGCTTGCTTATAAAAATACAGTTTTTAGGTAAGTGTAAATGCAAAAGTAGTGTTATAGAAGCTGTCATGAATCACATCACTAAATGAAAGACACACTGAAAGATTATTGCTGTGTTTTTTTAATTGTCTTTCCCATTAACAACCCACTAAAATTTTATGGCACTTTGAATTCTGTTATCCTCAGAAATTTGTTTTCAAGAAATATAGCTGTTATTTTCAACTCAGTTATTCTGGTATCTCAGAAAAAACTGAGAAATTCTCTTCTTTTAATTTGCTTACATCCACAATATAAAGCAATTGTAAATTTATGAAAGGATTTTTAATTAAAGGAAGAAATGAAGCATATATAGTGGAAGGTTCATAAATGTCCTATATAACCCCAGCCTCACACATCATAGTCTCCATCATAATCAACATCCCCCACCAGAGTGATAAATGTATTTATCTACTTCAACACATTGATATTACCCCAAACCCATAGGCTTTGGATTTATCCTCGGTGTAGTATATCCCATGGACGGAGGAGCCTGGTAGGCTGCTAAGAGTCGGACATGACTGAGCGACTTCACTTTCACTTTTCACTTTCATGCATTGGAGGAGGAAATGGCAACCCACTCTAGTGTTCTTGCCTGGAGACTCCCAGGGACAGGAGAGCCTGGTGGACTGCAGTCTATGGCGTCGCACAGAGTCGGACACGACTGAAGTGACTTAGCAGCACTAGACTAGTATTTGCCATTATGGTACCATGCAGAATAGTTTCACTGCCCTAAAAAATTCCTCTGTGCTCTACCTATTTATCATTTTCACTCCCCTGCTACTGCTAAGTCACTTCAGTCGTGTGCGACTCTGTGCGACCCCATAGACGGCAGCCACCAGGCTCCCCGGTCCCTGGGATTCTCCCGGCAAGAACACTGGAGTGGGGTGCCATTTCCTTCTCCAATGCATGAAAGTGAAAAGTGAAAGTGAAGTCGCTCAGTCGTGTCTGACTCTTGGCGACCCCAAGGACTGCAGCCCACCAGGCTCCTCCATCCATGGGACTTTCCAGGCAAGAGTACTGGAGTGGGGTGCCATTGCCTTCTCCATCTCACTCCCCTAACCCATAGCAATAACTAAACGTTATGCTATTTCCATAGTTTTTATTTTTTCAGAATACCACATAGTTGGAGTCATACAGTATGTAGCCTTTTCAGACTGGTGTCTTTCATGCAGTAATATGTATTGAAGATGCCTCCTTAGCAATCAATAATATTCAATTGTCTGGATGCATCACAGTTTGTCCATTCACCTGTTGAAGGACATCTTGGTTGCTTCTAAGTTTTGGCAGTTAATAAGTAAAGCTGAAATGAAGTCACTCAGTTGTGTCAGACTCCTTGTGACCCCATGGACTGCAGCCTACAAGGCTCCTCTGTCCATGGAATTTTCCAGGCAAGAGTACTGGAATGGGTTGCCATTTCCTTCTCCAGGGGATCTTCCCCACCCAGGGATCGAACCCTGGTCTCACGCATTGCGGGCAGACGCTTTACCATCTGAGCCACCAGGGAAGCCAAGTAGAGCTGCTGTAATCATATATGTTCACATTTTTGTGTGGATATAAGCATTCAGGCTTGTGTATTCAGTTGCTCTGTTGTGTTTGACTCTTTGTGATCCCATAGACTGTAGCAGGTCAAGTACCTCTGTACATGGGATTTTCCAGGCAAGCTGTAGTTACTTGCCATTTCCCTCTCCAGGGAGTCTTCCAGATCCAGGGAGCGAACCCATATCTGCTGAATTGACATGTGGATTCTTTACCACTGAGCCATCTGGGAAGCCTGTAATTTTTCAAATTATAGGTAAATACAAAGGAACAAATTACAGGATTGTATGATCAGAGTAAATTTAATTTTGTAAGAAAGAGTCAAGCTGTCTTTCAAAGTGGCTGTGCTGTTTTGCTTCCCTGGTGGCTCAGATGGTAAAGCGTCTGCCTGCAATGCAGGAGACCCAGGTTCGATTCCTGGGTCGGGAAGATCCTTTGAAGAAGGAAATGGCAATCTACTCTAGCACTTTTGCCTGGAAAATCCCATGGACGTAGGAGCCTGGTAGGCCACAGTCCATGGGGTCGCAAAGAGTCGGACACGACTGAGCAATTTCACTTTCACTGTCATACTATTTCTCCCACCAGCAAAGTGTTCCTGTTACTTCATATCCTTGCTATTAGTAGCATCTGGTGCTGTTGTTTGGGATATTGAACGTTCTAATAAGCATGTGGTAGTAACTCATTGTTCTAATTAGCATTTCCCTGATATGTGGTAGGGAGCATCTTTTCCTATGTCTGTTTGACTATATATCTTCTTTCATGAGGTATCTCCTAAGGTCTTTTGTCCATTTCTCAACTGGTTGATTGTTTACTTATTAATGACTTTTACGAGTTCATTGTATATTTTGGATAACAATACTTTCAAATACTGCTTTCAAAACAATACTTTTAAAATTATTCTTCTGCAAGCATTTTCTTCCATTCTCTGGTTTGTCTTTTTATCTCTTTGACAGTGTCTTTCCCAGAGCAGAAAATTTCATTTTTGTAACATCCAGCTTGTCAATTCTTCCTTTCATGGATTATGCCCTTGGTGTTCTATCTAGAAGGTCATCACCATACCCAAGATCATCTAGATTTTCTCCTATATTATCTTATAGGAGTTTTACACTCTTGCAATTTATGTTTAGGTCTGTGATTCATTTTAAGTTAATTTGTGTGAAAGGGGTAGGGTCTGTATCTGGGTTCACTTTTTTACATGTCAATATCCATTTGTCTAGCATCATTTACTAAAAACATTGTCTTTGCTCCATTGTACTGCCTTTCCTCCTTTACTGAAGATCAGTTGACTGTATCTCTGTGGATCTATTTCTGGGCTCTCTATTATGTTCCTTTAATATATTTTCTGTTCTTTCTTCAACACAACAATGCCTTGATTATTGTAGCCTTATAATAAGTTTTAAAATTGGGTATTTTAAATCCTCCAACTTTGCTCTTCGATATTCTGTTGGCTATTCTGAGTCTCTTGCCTGTCCATATGAATTTTAGAATCAGTTTGTCATTATCCATGAAATAATATTAGGATTTTGATTGATATTGCATTGACTATATAGAGCAAGTTGCAAAGAATTAACATCTTGGTAATTCTGAGCCTTCCTATGCTTTGACATGAAATATCTCTGCATTTGTTTTGTCCTTTTTTGTATTTTGTTCCTTGGAGTTTTGTAGCTTTCTTCTTATAGACTATGTACATATTTTAAATTCATATCTATTTCATTTTACTGAATAAAATGTAATCAATATTGATTTTTGAATTCATTTATTTATTTCTTATGCATAGAAAAGCAATTGACTTTTGTATATTAACCTTGTATCTTGCAACCTTGCTATAATCACTTAGTTCCAGGAATTTTTGTCAATTCTTTTCAAATTTTTTACATAGGTAACCATGTCATCTGTGAACAAAACCAGTTTTGTTTCTTCTTAATTTGTATACTTTTATATACTTTTCTTGTCCTGTTCATTAGCTAGCACTTCTGGTACAAGTTTACAAGCATTTGTGACAGGGTTTTTTTTTTTTTTTTCCCCCTGATGTTAGCAGGAAGGCTTTGAATTTCTCATTATTAAATATGATGCAAGCTGTAGGTTTTTTGGCATTCTTTATTAATTTGTTTAAGTTCCTATTTATTCCTAGTTTACTGAGTGTCTTTATGATGAATGGGTATTGGATTTTAACAAATGGGGTTTTTTGCATTTACTAATGTGATTATTGATTTTTTTCTCTTTTGTTTGTTGATGTGATGAATTACATTGATTTTCAAATATTGAACTAGTCTTTTATACCTTGAATAAACCTCTTTTTGGCCATGGTATATAATGTTTTTCACACTGTCAGATTTGATTTGCTGACATTTTGTTGATAATTTTTGCATCTATGTCAATGAAAGATAGTGGTCTATAGTTTTCTTGTCATATCGTTATGTGTTTGTTTTAGGCTAATAATGGGCTCAGAATTAGGAAGTATTCCATTTGCTTCTCTATTCTAAAAGAGACTGTAAACAATTCATATAATTTCTTCCTTAAATATTTAGTAGAATTCACCAATGAACACTTATGACATGGTGTTTTCTGTTGTATTCATTAATGATTCAATTTCTTTCATATATATAAGCCTATGCAGATTTTCTATTTCATTTTGTGTAATTTGGGGAAGACTGTATCTCTCAGGGACTTGATCTTTTTCATACACATTATCAAATATGTGGGAACAAGGTTGTTAATTATATATTAAAAAAAATTTTATGTTTACTTTATTTTGCTTTACAATACTGTATTGGTTTTGCCATACATTGACATGAATCAGCCACGGGTGTACATGAGTTCCCAATTCTGAACCCCTCTCCCACCTCCAACCCCATATCATCTCTCTGGATCATCCCCATGCACTAGCCCCAAGCATCCTGTATCCTGTATCAAACATAGACTGGCGATTCCTTTCTTACGTGATAGTATACATATTTCAATGCTATTCTCCCAAATCATCCCTCCCTCTCCCTCTCCCTCTCCCTCTCCCTTTCCCTCTCCTCTCCTCTCCTCTTCCTCTCCTCTCCCTCTCCCTCTCCCTCTCCCTCAGAGTCCAAAAGTCCACTCATCACATCTGTGTCTCTTTTGCTGTCTCGCATACAGGGTTGTCATTACCATCTTTCTAAATTCCATATATATGTGTTAGTATAATGTATTGGTGTTTTTCTTTCTGGCTTACTTCACTCTGTATAATTGGTTCCAGTTTCATCCACCTCATTAGAACTGATTCAAATGTATTCTTTTTAATGGCTGAGTAATACTCCATTGTGTCTATGTACCACAGCTTTCTTATCCATTCATCTGCTGATGGACATCTACGTTGTTTCCATGACTTAGCTATTATAAACAGTGCTGTGATGAACATTGGGGTACACGTGTCTCTCAATTCTGGTTTCCTTGGTGTGTATGCCCAGTAGCGGAATTGCTGGGTCATATGGCAATTCTATTTCCACAGTTTTTTAAGGAATCTCCACACTGTTCTCCATAGTGACTGTACTTGTTTGCATTCTCACCAACAGTGTAAAAGGGTTCCCTTTTCTCCACACCCTCTCCAGCATTTATTGCTTGCAGACTTTTGGATCGCAGCCATTCTGACTGGTGTGAAGTGGTATCTCATTGTGGTCTTGATTTGCATTTCTCTGATAATGAGTGACGTTGAGCATCTTTTCATGTGTTTGTTAGCCATCCGTATGTCTTCTTTGGAGAAATGTCTATTTAGTTCTTTGGCCCATTTTTTGATTGGGTCGTTTATTTTTCTGGAATTGAGCTGTATAAGTTGCTTGTATATTTTTGAGATTAGTTGTTTGTCAGTTGCTTCATTTGCTATTATTTTCTCCCATTCAGAGGGTTGTCTTTTCACCTTGCTTATAGTTTCCTTTGTTGTGCAGAAGCTTTTAATTTTAATTAGATCCCATTTGTTTATATTTGCTTTTATTTCCAGTATTCTGGGAGGCGGATCATTGAGGATCCTGCTGTGATTTATGTCGGAGAGTGTTTTGCCTATGTTCTCCTCTAGGAGTTTTATAGTTTCTGGTCTTACATTTAGATCTTTAATCCATTTTGAGTTTATTTTTGTGTGTGGTGTTAGAAAGTGATCTAGTTTCATTCTTTTACAAGTGGTTGACCAGTTTTCCCAGCACCACTTGTTAAAGAGATTGTCTTTACTCCATTGTATATTCTTGCCTCCTTTGTCAAAGATAAGGTGTCCATATGTGTGTGGATTTATCTCTGGGCTTTCTATTTTGTTCCATTGATCTATATTTCTGTCTTTGTGCCAGTACCATACTGTCTTGATGACTGTGGCTTTGTAGTAGAGCCTGAAGTCAGGTAAGTTGATTCCTCCAGTTCCATTCTTCTTTCTCAAAATTGCTTTGGCTATTCGAGGTTTTTTGTATTTCCATACAAATCTTGAAATTATTTGTTCTAGTTCTGTGAAAAATACCGCTGGTAGCTTGATAGGGATTGCATTGAATCTGTAGATTGCTTTGGGTAATATATTCATTTTCACTATATTGATTCTTCCAATCCATGAACATGGTATATTTCTCCATCTATTAGTGTCCTCTTTGATTTCTTTCATCAGTGTTTTATAGTTTTCTATATATAGGTCTTTAGTTTCTTTAGGTAGATATATTCCTAAGTATTTTATTCTTTTCATTGCAATGGTGAATGGCATTGTTTCCTTAATTTTGTTTTCTACTTTTTCATTATTAGTGTATAGGAATGCAAGGAATTTCTGTGTGTTGATTTTATATCCTGCAACTTTACTATATTCATTGATTAGCTCCAGTAATTTTCTGGTCAAGTCTTTAATTATATTTTTTTAATAAAATTTTAATGTTCAAGGGATCTGCTGTGATAATCTCATTTCATTTCTGATCTTAGCAATTTATGCCCTTTCTCTTTTTTCCCCTTAGTTAGCTTAGCTGGAGTCTTATTATTAGTTTTGCTAATCTTTTCAGAGAAACAGCTTTTGCATTCACTAATTTTATCTATTGATTTCTGCTCTAATTCTTGTTTATTTTGTTTACCTTGAATTTGTTCTTTTTATATATTATATATTTTTTTTCCTAAGGTGGACACTTAGTTGATTGATTTTAAGTCTGTTTTCTAATATATCCATTCAGTGCTATAAATGCCCCTCAAAGTGCTTCCTTTTCTGTATCCCATAAATTTTAGGCTGTGCTTTCATTTCCATTGAGTTCAAAATATATTTTAACTTCTCTTAAGATTTCTTCTTTGACTGAGTATTATTTAGAATGTGTTTAACCTCCAAATATTTTAGAGTTTTCAGCTTTCTATTATTGATTTTTAGCTTAATCCCAGTGTTGTATGAGAGCAGATGTCATAAGATTTCTCATCAAACATTTGCTGGTTTGTTGGTGCAGAATGTGGTGTATCTTGGGGAGTAATCTATTGCACTGTTATTGGATGAAGTAGTTTGTAGATATCTATTATATCCCATTGATTGATGCTCTTACTGAGTCAACTATGTGCTTACTGCTTTTCTGTCAGCTGAATCTCTCAGTTTCTGATAGAAGAGTGTTAAAATCTCCAGCTGCAATAGTGGATTCATTTATTTCTTTTTGTGGTCTTTTCACTTATTGTTTCACACACTGTTTGCTCTGTAGGGCACACCACACATTGAGAATTGTGTCTTCTATGAGAGTTGACTCCTTTATTATTATGTAATATCCTTCATTAGTCCTGATAACTTTCCTTGCTCCAAAGTTGACTCCTTTTGAAATTAATATAGCTGCTTATTCATTCTTTGATTAGTATTAGCATGGTATAGCTCAATCTATTTACTTTTAATCTATATTACATTTAGACTATTAACATTTAACATAATTGTGGATATAATTTGTATTGATATATACTATATTTGTTGCTGTTTTCCACTTGCTGGTCTTGTTCTTTGTTCCAATTTTCATATTCCAATCATTTCCTGCATTTTGTGTTTTTAATTGAGCATTTTATATGATGCTTTTTTCCGTTCTCTTTTTTGTAGCAGATCAGTTACATTTCATTTAAAATGTGTTTTAGTTACTGCTGTGGAGATTGCAATATACCTTTACAACTAATACAAATAGACTTTCAAATAGCACTATGTCACTTCATGGATAGTACCTTATTATTACAAAATAATTCTGATTCCTTTCTCTAACGTGTATTTTGCTGTCATTCATTTTACTTGTCTGTAAGTAAATATACATATGTGTGTGTGTATGTATTCTAAATACACTGTTACTCTTTTATTTTGAAGAAAGTATTCTCTTAGACTAAATAGAATAAGAAAAATAAATTTTTATCTTCACTTATTTCTTCTTGGATGCTTTTACTTACTTCCTGCATCTTATCTATGTTGTTTTCCTCCTCTCTAAAAATCTTCAAGCATTTATTGCAAGACAGGTCTACTGGCAATACATTTTCTCTATTTTTATTTTCCTTAGGAAGTCTTTCACTTTTGAAAGATAATTTTATAGAATACAGAATTCCAGTTTTTTTTCTCTCTCTCTGAACTGTAAACATTTCAGTACACTCATTTTTTTTTGGGCATGGATTCTGAGAAGTTACAAATATTTCTTAGCTTTTTTCTTGCATATGTAAGTTTTTTTTTTCTTTTTCCTTTTGGCTTCTTTCAGGACCTTTTCAGTATGTTTTATTTCCTTTACTGTGAAAATTATATGCCCAGGTTTAATATTTTAGCATTTATCCAGCTTGGTGTTCTCTTGGCTTCCTGGATTTGTAGTTTGGTGTCTGACATTAGTTTGGGAAACTTCTCAGTCTTTTGGATGGAGCTGTGTGCTTAGTCATTCATTATTGTCTGACCCTTTGTGATCCCATGAACTGTAACCCTCCAGGCTCCTCTTTTCATGCATGGCATTTTCCCAGCAAAAATACTAGAGTGGGTTGCCATTTCCTTCTCTGGGGATCTTCCTGTCCCAGGGATTGAACCCACATCTCCAACATTGGCAGATGGATTCTTTACCACTGAGCTGCCTGGGAATGCCAAGGGGCTTTACATTTTGTTGTAATTTTTTCTTGATATCTGTACATGAAGCATTGGGTAAAAGAAATTGCTGTAAATAGACCTTTAGTAATGTGGCAGTATGCTGTGCGGGCAGGCAGGCATTCTTTAACCCTGTGTTTAGGTGTGCCTCTGCACTGTGAACTTCACAAGTACTTCTCAGTATCCCTCTTTAAAATGGGCTGGAGTTGTGTGTTTTTGTTCTTTTTCATGGAAGCCGGAGGAGATTGGTATTTCTCATTTTCTTTTCTCCATGCAGGAGGCAAGAGCCAACTGGAGTTGACTATTTCCCTTTCCCAGGTTACTTAGGCTCTAATAACATCCCACCTGGTTAGGCTCTAGTTAATGAGTTTCCACTGAGAGCAGATCTTGTTAAGAATCATGGATTGCTCTACTGTATTTCAAAATGGCTGTTTTCCTCTCCTCATGTGGAAAGCGCAGGGTAGTTTTCTCTGGGATTCACTGTGAGAAGTTCACAAAATGTGGGGACCTCCCTGTGAGTTGTTCACCCTGAAGATTTTACTTCTCGGGCTTTCCACCCTGAGCCTCCAACAATTCCTCAGGTAGAATTAAGATTTTCTTACCCCACTCCATGGAGGTTTCAGCTCATGGTTTTCTGTTCTGGTAAGTTGTGATTTCCTTTTTCTTTTTAAAAAAGTCTTTGTTTATCTGTTTGGCTTCACTGGGTCTTAGCTGTGGCACATGGGATCTTCAGTTTTCCAAGCAGCATGCAGGCTCCTTCGTTGTCTGCAATACACAGGTAAGAAAGTTTCCCCAGAGTACTGAAGTGAGTACACCAATCAGCATCTATCCGAAGGAATGAGAACTAGAAATTGACTGTGGAGGGAAAAAATACTTAAACAAAAATGGGACAACCTAAGGGGAAGGGGTTATACTGACCTGACCCAATGATAAGAAGAGAAAGGGAGTGGGGAATCTTTTGTTGTGCTAAAATTTTGGACTAAGGTTAAAACAAATCCACACATGCAAATGTAGGTTTCAAACTAATAAAATAGAGAAAACTTAATCTCCACAGTTGCTGCTGCTGCTGCTAAGTCACTTCAGTCGTGTCCGACTCTGTGTGACCCCATAGACGGCAGCCCACCAGGCTCCTCCATCCCTGGGATTCTCCAGGCAAGAATACTGGAGTGGGTTGCCATTTCCTTCTCCAGTGCATGAAAGAGAAAAGTGAAAGTGAAGTCACTCAGTCTGTCCGACTGTTAGCGACCCCATGGACTGCAGCCCACCAGGCTCCTCCGTCCATTGGATTTTCCAGGCAAGAGTACTGGGGTGGGGTGCCATTGCCTTCCCCGAATCTCCACAGTTACTTATGATTTTTTCACAATTCCCAGGGCAAACAGGCAGTTGTGAATACAACTCACATCATATAAGAAATTAAACCATTGGGATGGGATCGGAGAGCATTGACCTCTAAACATAATCAGTATTTGTGATTTCAATTCAGTTATAATACTACATGGATCACTATAAAAATTTGTATAAAGCTGGGAAATCTATTCCCAGGAGTTTCATATATAGTTAATATAACAACTACCTTGAGCCTAAAGGATTACAGTAATTCAAAGTATATTAATCCCTCCTGAGCCATGCAAAGCTGTGTTTGGTTTACCCCAGAATCACCAGAGCTTTCTTGAGCTTTCAGAATATTCATTGATAGTGGAATTTAGTTCCTCATCTTTTTTCTTTTGTGGGGGCATCCAAGATTTTATCAAACATTGAAATTAAAAGATTACCATCATATTTACTATTATTCTATAACTCTAAAATATTATTATTTTAAAAGTTTAGCAATTTTGTTAGAAATAATTCTCCTCCCACTTCTATGTCTGCCCCAAACATGGTGTGTACCACATAGCTTCAAAATAAAAGAAATGAAGCAAAACAGAAATAAATCTCTTAACAAGTGCAATAATAAATATGCAAAATAAATTATTTTATAAACATCAGAGCTGCATGTTCTTAACTCAGATGTAAATTTTTTTAATGAAACCTGATAGTCTTGGTACAAAAGATTTGATTAGAGAGTAATTCAAAATCAAAAATATTGATAAAATGACTTTTAAAATATATGTCTCTACATCAAAAACAAGAATATATTTGTTTTAGTACTTGAAATTCTGTAATTTTTGCTTTTTGAGCCCATGGCTATGTTCTTACACATTAAACTTTCCAGATAAATAAAAGATCATGCTTACTGGCAATTTCTAGTTCCTCTTGAACTGTTGTGTTGTATGAAAACTATCATACACCTCTGCTCATACCCTGAAGAAAATGGATATTATTGATATATCAAGCTGTTAGAAACCTTTTAACTGGGGCCCTCATGATATAAAGTTTTAATGAAATGTCAGAAAATGATATGTTAACAAAATGTTATTTTAATAGGTGTTTTTTGGGGGGATATCTTTTTTTTTTTTTTTTTACTGTTTGGGTTTGATAAGGCCAACAGGTCAGAAGATAATTGCCATTGAATAGATAGTTTATACTCTCAGATTCAAGAGAGGGAGAACACATCACATCACGAGGGGCTACCCTGGGAATCACCTGTGATCAACTGAAGGGCAGACCATTAGCAAGAGCCTATATTGTAGTTTCCAAGGGAAAGCAGGCAAGACAGGGCAAGCAGGCTTAGAATGGGCTGAGTTTGAATACTTTTAGTGGCTTTAAAGAGTAGGGTCTGTCCATGGTTGCTTAGTACCTTGCCCTGCGTTAATTAAGGTAAGTGGATATTGGTCCAAAATATAAGAGTCCAATAGGCAAGGTAGTGGTGGATATGGACTAAATAGGCTGCTCAAGAAAGCAGCTTGAGCAGACTCTTGCCAGGGATTCAATACTGGATCAATAGTATTATAAAAGTGAAAGTCACTCAGTAATGTCCAACTCTTTGTGACCCCATGGTCTATACAGTCCATGGAATTCTCCAGGCTGGAATACTGGAGTGGGTAGCCTTTCCCTTCTCCAGGGGATCTTCCCAAAAAAGGGTTTGAGCACAGGTGATCTACATTGCAGGTGGATTCTTTATCAGGTGAGCCACAAAAATTGTTACAATTATTTCCCCTATGTCTTAACACTAGTTTGAACTTGATTTTTTGGGTATTTGAGTGGTCTGAATAGTAGGAGATACCTTAAAAGAGTAGGACATAGTTGGCCTAAACAGCATAGAAAACATTATGAGAGAAAAAAGAAAGAAACAAATAGAAGTTTAAGGGGTCCTTATAGGCTGCTCATAACTTCAGTTTCTCATTAGGTGACATTAGCCAAGACAACAGATCTGAAGTTTCTGTAGTATCTGATAGTATCTCCATGGTATTATAGTGTGATAAAAGTATTGAAGCTATGCCCCATAGAGTTAAAAAACATATTTTGCAACCACACCCCAAAGGGTGAACAGAAACTGATGACTAATAGAAATCCTTGAGCCTGTCTTATAGTTTGTTAAAACCCCCTTCACCTTGGTCTATCTTCACTGAGCAAGCACACCTGAATTATTTTGTTGCAAATTGCATACACTCCAAGCTTCATGTAACCTAAATAGTAAGGTGTTTGTCACAGTTGTTTCCCAGGAACTTGAATCAGCTGTGTCTAGTTCAAGCTTGAGCAGGCTGAGGCTGGCTGGGAGCACCAACATTAAAACTGGACCTGTGCAGATTCCAGTAAATAAACTTTTGACATTAGAGAGCCCCAAACTCTACCCTCAGTTAAGTTCAGTTCAGGCGCTCAGTCGTGACCGACTCTTTGTGACCCCATGAATCGCAGCACACCAGGCCTCCTTGTCCATCACCAACTCCCAGAGTTCACTCAGACTCACGTCCATCAAGTCAGTGATGCCATTCAGCCATCTCATCCTCTTGTTTTCCCCTTCTCCTCCTGCCCCCAATCCCTCCAAACATCAGAGTCTTTTCCAATGAGTCAACTCTTCACATGAGGTGGCCAAAGTACTGGAGTTTCAGCTTTAGCATCATTCCTTCCAAAGAAATTCCAGGGCTGATCTCCTGCAGAATGGACTGATTGGATCTCCTTGCAGTCCAAGGGACTCTCAAGAGTCTTCTACACCACAGTTCAAAAGCATCAATTCTTTGGCACTCAGCCTTCTTCACAGTCCAACTCTCACATCCATACATGACCACAGGAGAAACCATAGCCTTGACTAGACGGACCTTAGTGGGCAAAGTAATGTCTCTGCTTTTGAACATGCTATCTAGGTTGGTCATAATTTTTCTTCCAAGGAGTAAGCGTCCTTTAATTTCATGGCTGCAGTCACCATCTGCAGTGATTTTGGAGCCCAAGAAAATAACAGTTTCCACTGTTTCCCCGTCTATTTCCCATGAAGTGATGGGACCAGATGCCATGATCTTTGTTTTCTGAATGTCTGTCTCTTATACACATCTAGATGTGTATAAGAGNTGGTTGGATCTCCTTGCAGTCCAAGGGACCTGTCTCTTATACACATCTAGATGTGTATAAGAGACAGCCATAGCCTTGACTAGACGGACCTTAGTGGGCAAAGTAATGTCTCTGCTTTTGAACATGCTATCTAGGTTGGTCATAATTTTTCTTCCAAGGAGTAAGCGTCCTTTAATTTCATGGCTGCAGTCACCATCTGCAGTGATTTTGGAGCCCAAGAAAATAACAGTTTCCACTGTTTCCCCGTCTATTTCCCATGAAGTGATGGGACCAGATGCCATGATCTTTGTTTTCTGAATGTTGAGCTTTAAGCCAACTTTTTCACTCTCCACTTTCACTTTCATCAAGAGGCTTTTGGTGTCATCTGCATATCTGAGGTTATTGATATTTCTCCCAGCAATCTTGATTCCAGCTTGTGTTTCTTTCAGTCCAGTGTTTCTCATGATTTACTCTGCATAGAAATTAAATAAGTAGGGTGACAATATACAGCCTTGACGTACTCCTTTTCCTATTTGGAACCAGTCTGTTGTTTCATGTCCAGTTCTGTTGCTTCCTGACCTGGATACAGATTTCTCAAGAGGCAGGTCAGGTGGTCTGGTATTCCCATCTCTCTCAGAATTTTCCACAGTTTATTGTGACCCACACAGTCAAAAGCTTTGACATAGTCAATAAAGCAGAAATAGATGTTTTTCTGGAACTCTCTTGCTTTTTCCATGATCCAGCAGATGTTGGCAATTTGATCTCTGGTTCCTCTGCCTTTTCGAAAATCAGCTTGAATATCAGGAAATTCTCGGTTCACGTATTGCTGAAGCCTGGCTCGGAGAATTTTGAGCATTACTTCCCCAACATTTTTGATCACACATCCCATACAGAAGCAGTGTAACTGAGACTTCACAGAATACTGATTACTTCATTTTTTCTCTGCCTCCAATTGTCTTTCCCTGCGCCTAAGACCACCTGCTTCTGTATCCCATAAATAGTTTACTTCCCTCACCTTCAGCGAGGAAGATCTGAGACTGGCTTTCCCATCTCCTTGCTTAGCTGCCTTGTGAATAAACCCTTTCTTTGCTGCAAACCTTGGTGTCTCTGTTTTGGCTTGCTGCACATCAAGCAAATGAAACTGGTTCAGTAATAATGTGTGTTAGGTATTTTTTGATAATATTTTGTTGTATCCCTGTATGGAAACAGTGACCAACTTTATTTTTTTGGTCTCTAAAATCACTGCAGATGGTGACTGCAGCCATGAAATTAAAAGACACTTGTTCCTTGGAAGAAAAGCTATGGCCAACCTAGACAGCATATTAAAAAGCAGAGACATTACTTTGCCAACAAAGATCCATCTAGTCAAAGCTAGGGTTTTTCCAATAGTCCTGTATGGATGTGAGAGTTGGTTTCTAGAGAAAGCTGAGAGCCGAAGAATTGATGCTTTTCATCTGTGGTGTTGGAGAAGACTCTTGAGAGTCCCTTGGACTGCAAAAAGATCCAACCAGTCCATCCTAAAGGAGATCAGTCCTGAGTGTTCATTGGAAGGACTGATGCTGAAGCTGAAACTTCAATACTTAGGCAACTTGATGCAAAGAACTGACTTATTTGAAAAGACCCTGATGCTGGGAAAGATTGAAGGCTGGAGGAGAAGGGGACGACAGAGGATGAGATGGTTGGATGGCATCACCGACTCAACAGACATGAGTTTGAGTAAACTCTGGGAGTTGGTGATGGACAGGGAGGCCTGGTGTGCTGCAGTCCATGGGGTCGCAAAGAGTCAGGCACGACTGAGCGACTGAACTGAACTGATGTATCCCTCAGGGCAAGGTGGCAGGCACAGCAGCTATGTTTGTTGAAGGGTATGAACTGATAGATCAGTTTAGTGTACTCCCTTAGTTAGGGGTACATGAGATGGCAAGAGCAAGGAGTATATCAGAAACATGGATTAAATGGACAGCAAACCCCCAAAATATAATAGAAGCTCTAATAACTGCCCCCTGGTAGCTCAAACCATAAAGACACTTCCTGCAATGCGGGAGATCTGGGTTCAATCCCTGGGTCAGGAAAATCCCCTAGAGAAGAACATGGCAATCCGCTCCAATATTCTTGCCTGAAGAATTCCATGGACAGAGGAGTCTGGCAGGCTACAGTCTGTGGAATCATAAAGAGTCAGACAGGACTGAGCAACTAACATTTTAACATTCTCTCTAATAAAGAAGAATAGAAATAAATGTTTCATGTCCAATTTGTTAGCCTCTTTGGAGAGGTAGCCTCTGGTAGCTAGAGGCAGCCTCTAACCATCTCATCCAACCATCTCATCTGGGTGTCTGTGTGACAAAGGTTTAGTTTGTGGGCAAGTCATTGCAGGGAACAATGTCATCTCCAGTGGTGAACTCCTGAGCCTGGTGATATTGTCTAGGCTGAGGGACTGGGGATCCTATTAAGAGGATATCCACCAAAGCTGAAGTCTGTCTGGTACTTGTGACTCTGACTTATAGGCAGTCTATGACATATATGTTAATACATTTTTAGGTGTTGCCGGGGTCCAGCCCCGGTGGATCCAGGGAATTCGAAGGTGGGGACGGATGGCGTCCTTGGAAAATACATAATTAATTACAGATAGAGAGATTAGAAATGGATAGTGTAGTAGGAAATATTAGTGGAGTAAAAGAGGCTGAATAACTTGGTTTACATGGAATAGCATCCATGCTCCAGATGGGAATTCAGCTGGAAAAACGAGGTAAAAAAGAACGACATGGGGGAGTCAGTCTTTCCAGAAACTGATCCCATTTCTTTATTTTTTAGGTTTTCTTATATACCTTTTGTTACATATAGGGATGAATACAGAGTCACGTGGGGGTCAGCAGTCCTGACCTTTATCAAAGTCAGGTGCTTTACATAAAAAAAGGTCTTAGGGGTTTTTACATCATCTTCTGGCCATGAGGCTCGCTGACATTTTATGATCCTTTCTTTCTGATAACCCAAAAACTTATTTTTTCCAAGGGTTTTTTTTCTTAAACCAGGCACCACCCTCCAAATAAAGTTGCATTCCTATAGGGTGAGGGTGTAGTGAGTTACAATCAAGAAAGGAATTGATTTAACCCAAGGTTAACGTGATTAACCTTAAAGGTTCATGCTCATTTCTCCTAGATGCTTAAAGGTTCCTACTTATTTCTCCTACATGCTAGTTATATTCATTATAAGGGCAGAGACTATGGAGATTTAGCAGCAACCATCAGCCCGACAATTGAAAATCCTTTCACCAATGTTCCCCTTAAGATCTACTTAGTCTTAAGACAGTGATCAAGTTACATTTTTACATAGCAAGGACGCAGTGATTTATCACAAAGTACAGTGATCTATAACAAAGGAGAACATTCGTCAACTCAAAAAGTCTAGTATTGCTAACCTGAAAAGCGACTGTATTTCCTTTTCTATCTTCCACATCCACTGATTAATATATTCCCAGGTGCCTAAGGATATGGAGGCCTGGCGGCAGTCATTGACTCCACAATGAGAAAAGCCCTATGCTAATCCTCCAAACTCTCTGTGCTGTCTATGGTTGCGAGGTTGCCACACAAGCTAGTTTGTCAGCAGAGAGGTTTGACCCGAGACACCCTTGTCCCACCCATGGCAGGCAGGGAATTAGCGGCAATTATGGACATGACAAATGAAAAAACCCTTCACCCATAGAATTCCCAACCAACCCACGATCCTAATAATTTCTAACTTCCCACAAGAATTTGCCTTGACTAATTCGGAAACGTCCCGTGCCTCTCACGATCGGGAGGCTGTAAACCATCACACGCGGCCGGACAAACCTATACAGGTGGGCTAGATAACCTTCCGTGGAAACACTCTTGTCACGCCCAGGAATTTTTGTTGACTTGGAGCTGCACGTTTACTCCTTCTCCGAGAGAAATGGTTATGGGGGAGAGCCTCCCCCAACCCCGGTAAAGTACTCTGGTTTGGAGGTAGATGCTCGGGAAAAGGGGGTCTCCTGAGGCTTGATCATGCCTTGGCGTATGCCGAAGCCTCCTTCCTCGTGACCTTTGCCATGGGCGGAGTTCCTCACGTTGNCAAACATCAGCCCAACAAATGAAAATCCTTTCACCAATGCTCCCCTTAAGATCTACTTAGTCTTAAGATAGTGATAAAGTTACATTTTGACAGAGCAAGGACACAGTGATTTATAACAAAGTACAGTGATCTATAATAAAGAAGAAAATTCGTTAACTCGAAAAGTCTAGTATTGCTAACCTTTAAAAACTACTGTATTTCCTTTTTTATATTCCAAATACATTAATTAATATATTCCCAGGTGCCTAAGGATATGAAGGCCTGGTGGCAATCATTGACTCAACAATGAGAAAAGCCCTATGCTAATACTCCAAACTCTGTGCTGTTCATGGTTGAGAGGTTGTCACACAAGCTAGTCTGTCAGCAGAGAGGTTTGACCTGAGACACCCTTGTCCCACCCAGGGCAGGCAATTAGCAGCAATTATTGACACAACAAATAAAAAAACCCTTCACCAATATAATTTTCAATCAACCCACTATCCTAAGAATTTCTAACTTCCCACAAGAATTTGCCTTTAGTAAGTCTAAAACATCTCATGCCTCTCACAGTTGGGGGGCTGTAAACCATCACATGAGGCCGGACGAACCTATACAGGTGGGTTAGATAACCTTCAGAGTTCGTAAGCTGAAACGCTCTTGTCACGCCCAGGAATTTTTATTGACTTGGAGCTGCACGTTTACTCCTTCTCCGAGAGAAACGGTTATGGGGGAGAGCTCCCTGGAAGGTCAAAGGTGTAGGTGAGAGCAGAAAACAGACTCTGGTTTTGGGGTAGATGCTCGGGAACAGGGGGTCTCCTGAGGCTTGATCACGCCTTTGCATATGCCGAAGCCTCCTTCCTCATGACCTTTGCCATGGGCTGAGTTCCTCACGCTGGCCCCCAGCAAGGTGTAATATTGTTTTACTGATTAAAAGACCAAAACATTTTTAAGGTAGCAGGTAAATTAGAGAGAATAGAAATTGACAATGATGTTGATAAACATTCCCCTAAGTGAGATTTAAAAGGAAATTTTAATGAACTGTAGACTGAATAAAAGTTTGGTTTCTGATAGGAAATTTTTTAGCCTTAGTCTTTGCCAGCTGGGGTGTCAAACTTAGACTTTTAAGAAATATAATATCACTTGCTGCTGCTGCTGCTAAGTTGCTTCAATCGTGTCCAACTTTGTGCGACCCCACAGATGGCAGCCCACCAGGCTCTGCCATCCCTGAGATTCTCCAGGCAAGGACACTGGAGTGGGTTGCCATTTCCTTCTCCAATGCATAAAAGTGAAAGTGAAGTCACTGAATCATGTCCAACTCTCAGCGATCCCATGGACTGCAGCCTACCAGGCTCCTCCGTCCATGGGATTTTCCAGGCAAGAGTACTGGAGTGGGGTGCCATATCACTTAGAAGATACAAAAAACATTGTAAATGAATAATTAATAAGACTTTGTTTAGAATCATGTACCTAGATTTGCTGGCTTTAGGTACCTAAAGTGATAGAATGTATAGTTTGAGACTTCAGTGAGGTTTACCATGTTGATGAGGGTGGATTGAAATATCTTTATTCATGAAACTGTGAAGCAAAAATTTCAGACAAAAAGCAAATACATGATAGAAGGTGTGCTATGTGCTATGCTTAGTTGCAGCCATGTCTGACTCTTTGCAACCCCATGGACTGTGGTCCACCAGATTGAATGATAGACAATTCATAATACTTAGAAAAACTTAAAGCAAAATAAAATATTACAGAGAGCCCTTAAGTTGGAGAAAGCTTGATGGATATTAAAATATTTACCTATGACAATCTATAAGAAGGAACAGGGTAGATGAGAAGATTGGTATCTTTTTATTTATTATTGTTGTGGTGGTTTTGTTTTTATCTGATTAAAACTAAGCTTGCGTAGGGATGTAGCAGACAGAGTTCAGATACATAGAGTGAGAGACCAGCTTTATGTTCTAAGTTGCTCAGATTTCCTGTATAGCTGCTCAGAACAAATAGAGTTTGGATCACTAACGCATCAAAGGGAGGATGAAGAAACCATTCAGAAAGCTACTGACACTCAAGCACATATCCAGCTTGCAAATGTGAGCTTGCAAACTATTCATTGAGTGCCTGCTGGACACTTCACTTACCATATGCCTAGACCTACTTTTTAAAATGGAAGTATAGTTGAATTATAGTATTATGTTAATTTCAGGGGTACAATAAAATGATTCAGGAGTATATGCATATATATTTCAGACTTTTATCCAGTATAGGTTATTATGAGATATTGAATAGTTCCCTGTGCTATACATAAATCCTTACTGCTTATTTATTTTATGTATAGTGGTTTATATCTGTTAATTCCTAATTTATCCATTCTCCCTCTAATGGTTGCCCCTTGGTAACCATTAGTTTGTTTTCTGTGTTTATGGATTTTCTGTTTTATATACAGATTCACTTGTATTAATTTTAGGTTCCATGTGCAAGTGAAATCATATGGCATTTATCTTTCCCTGACATACTTAACCATGTATAATATTCTCTAGGTTCATCTATGTTGCTGCAGATGGCAGTGTTTCATTTTTTATGTCTAAGTAATATTTGATTATGTTTATATATACTACATCTTAAGGTGGTCATCTGTTGATGGGCACTTGGCTTGTTTATATGGCTTCAGTTCAGTCACTCAGTCATGTCTGACTCTTTGTGACCCCATGAATCCAACTCTTTGCGACCCCAAGGCAGCACGCCAGGCCTCTCTGTCCATCACCAACTCGCAGAGTTCACTCAGACTCACGTCCATTGAGTCAGTGATGCCATCCAGCCATCTCATCCTCTGTTGTCCCCTTTTCTTCCTGCCCCCAATCCCTCCCAGCATCAGAGTCTTTTCCAGTGAGTCAACTCTTTGCATGAGGTGGCCAAAGTACTGGAGTTTCAGCTTTAGCATCATTCCTTCCAAAGAAATCCCAGGGTTGATCTCCTTTAGAATGGACTGGTTGGATCTCCTTGCAGTCCAAGGGACTATTGGCTACTTTATTCCTTAAGCTATCATAATTTATTTATTTTATAACTAGTAGTTTGTATCTTTTAACCTCACCTCTTTCATCCAACACTCTTCACCTCCGGTAACCACCAGTTTTTCTCTTTATAAATATGTTTCTGCTTTATTTGTTGATTTGTTTTGTTTCTCAGATTCCACATATAAGTGAAATCATATGGTATTTGGCTTTCACTGTCTGACTTATTTCACTTAACATAATACCCTCTGGATCCATCTATATTGTCACACATGGCAAGATTTTTTTTTTTTTTTGTGGCTGGGTAATATTTCATTGTGTGTGTGCATATGTATTTATCACATATCTGGTTTATCCACTTATTTTAAAAAAATTATTTTATATCAGAGTATAGTTAATGTTGTGTTGGCTTTGTGAAACTTTGAAAAGATACACACATCTCAAAGTTCACTGTAGTACTATTTACAATAGCCAAGACATGGAAGCAACCTAGACGTTCATTGAAAGAGAAATGGATAGAGAAGATATGGTATATATATACATCTATCCATTCATCTTTCAATGGACATTTAGATTGTTTCTGCGTGTGTGTGCACACTAAGTTGCTTCAGGTGTGTCCAACTTTTTCAACCCTATGGATCATAGCCCACCAGGCTCCTCTGTCCATGGGATTCTCTAGGCAAGAATACTGGAATGGGTTGCCATGCCATCCTTCAGGGGATCTTCCCAATCCAATGATGGAACCTCATCTCTTAGTCTCCTGCATTGGCAGGCAGGTTCTTTATCATTAGTGCCACTTGGGGAGCCCTTAGATTGTTTCTGTATCTTGGCTAATTTAAGACATTTTCAAAGGTAATTTTCTTATTCTTTGTATTGAATCTTTATTACTACAGAAAATGACATGCCACTCTACCCCACTGATTTTTAGATTTTTATTCCCATCATAATCTGCCTCTACATGATTTTGGAAGCTGAAATCCCTAAAAGTATAGGACAAGAAGTGGGGATGGGGAATGGCCGTGTTGAAATGTACTCATGGAATGAAATCTCACCAAGACAAGTGCAGAGCAGGAGGGAGAGAGGAATTTCCAAGATGGCAACGCAGTTGCCAGTGTCAGAGAACTGCAAAAATGTCAGAGATTTATTCAGTGGTGTAAGGGAAGATTGGTTCAACTGCAATGGATCACAGTGGATCTACTAGTAAAAGATTTCTTGTTGTTCAGTTGTGTCCAACTCTTTGTGATCCCATGGACTTCAGCATGCCAGGCCTCCCTGTCCTTCACTATCTCTCAGAATTTGCTCAAATTTATGTCCATTGAACTGGTGATGCTGTCTAACCATCTCATCCTCTGTCATCCTCTTTGCTTTTTGCCTTCAATTTTTCCTAGCATTGAGTGTGAGTCTCCCTGCTTATTTAACTTATATGCAGAGTACATCATGAGAAATGCTGGAATGGAAGAAACACAAGCTGGAATCAAGATTGCCGGGAGAAATATCAATAACCTCAGATATGCTGATGACACCACCCTTATGGCAGAAAGTGAGGAGGAGCTAAAAAGCCTCTTGATGAAAGTGAAGGAGGAGAGCGAAAAAGTTGGCTTAAAGCTCAACATTCAGAAAACGAAGATCATGGCATCCGGTCCCATCACTTCATGGGAAATAGATGGGGAATGCTGCGATTCATGGGGTCGCAAAGAGTCGGACACGACTGAGCGACTGAACTGAACTGAACTGAGTGATTACTGATGGTCACGATAACATTGGCAGTCTAACAGAAGAACTGAGTTTTAAGTTTTATTTCATTATAACCGATTTAAATTTAAATAGCCATACTGTAAGTCAACTACACTTTAAAAAAAATAGTAACATAGCCACATTGAAACAGATTTCAGTTCAGTTCAGTTACTCAGTTGTGTCCGACTCTTTGTGACCCCATGAATTGTAGCATGCCAGGCCTCCCTGTCCATCACCAACTCCCAGAGTTCACTCAAACTCATGTCCATCGAGTCGGTGATGCCATCCAGCCATCTCATCCTCTGTCACCCCCTTCTCCTCCTGCCCCCAATCCCTCCCAGCATCAGAGTCTTTTCCAATGAGTCAACTCTTCGCATGAGGTGGCCAAAGTATTGGAGTTTCAGCTTCAGCCTCATTCCTTCCAATGAACACCCAGGGCTGATCTCCTTTAGAATGGACTTGTTGGATCTCTTCTCCAACACCACAGTTCAAAACCGTCAATTCTTCAGCACTCAGCTTTCTTCACAGTCCAACTCTCACATCCATACATGACTACTGGAAAAACCATGGCCTTGAGTAGACAGACCTTTGTTGGCAACGTAATGTCTCTGCTTTTTAATATGCTATATAGGTTGGTCATACGGAGAAGGCGATGGCACCCTACTCCAGTACTCTTGCCTGGAAAATTCCATGGACAGAGGAGCCTGGTAGGCCGCAGTCCATGGGGTCGCATAGAGTCGGACACAACTGAGCGACTTCCCTTTCACTTTTCACTTTCATGCATTGGAGACAGAAATGGCAACCCATTCCAGTGTTCTTGCCTAGAGAATCCCAGGGATGGGGGAGCCTGGTGGGCTGCCGTCTATGGGGTCCCACAGAGTCAGACATGACTGAAGTGACTTAGCAGGCAGGCAGGTTGGTCATAACTTTCCTTCCAAGGAATAAGCGTCTTTTAATTTCATGGCTGCAATCACCATCTGCAGTGATTTTGGAGCCCAAAAAGATAAAATCTGACACTGTTCCCACTGTTTTCCCACCTATTTCCCATGAAGTGATGGGACCGGATGCCATGATCTTCGTTTTCTGAATGTTGAGCTTTAAGCCAACTTTTTCACTCTCCTCTTCCACTTTCACCAAGAGGCTTTTTAGCTCCTCTTCACTTTCTNTGAAATGTTCCCTTGGTATCTCTAATTTTCTTGAAGAGATCTCTAGTCTTTCCCATTCTCTTGTTTTCCTCTATTTCTGTGCATTGATTGCTGAAGAAGGCTTTCTTATCTCTTCTTGCTATTCTTTGGAACTCTGCATTCAGATGCTTATATCTTTCCTTTTCTCCGTTGCTTGTTGCCCCTCTTCTTTTCACAGCTATTTGTAAGGGCTCTGCAGACAGCCATTTTGCTTTTTTGCATTTCTTTTCCATGGGGATGGTCTTGATCCCTGTCTCCTGTACAGTGTCACGAACCTCATTCCATAGTTCATCAGGCACTCTATCTATCAGATCTAGGCCCTTAAATCTATTTCTCACTTCCACTGTATAATCATAAAGGATTTGATTTAGGTCATACCTGAATGGGCTAGCGGTTTTCCCTACTTTCTTCAATTTGGTAATAAGGAGTTCATGATCTGAGCCACAGTCAGCTCCTGGTCTTGTTTTTGTTGACTGTATAGAGCTTCTCCATCTTTGGCTGCATAGAATATAGTCAATCTGATTTTGGTGTTGACCATCTGGTGATGTCCATGTGTAGAGTCTTCTCTTGTGTTGTTGGAAGAGGGTGTTTGCTATTACCAGTGCATTTTCTTGGCAAAACTCTATTAGTCTTTGCCCTGCTTCATTCCACATTCCAATGCCAAATATGCCTGTTATTCCAGGTGTATGTTACATTTTATTTATTCATATGTTGATGGATATTTGGGTAGCTTTTACCTTTGGGCTCTTACGAATGATGCTGTAATGAATAGAAGTGTTCACATGTCTCTTTGAGATACTGCTTTGATCTGTTAGATATTTACCCAGAAGTAAAATTGACAGATCATATGGTAGTTCTATTTTTAATTTTTTGAGGAACCTCTGTATAATTTTGCATAATGGCTACACAATTATATTTCCACTAGCAATCCACAAGATTCCAGTTCCACTGCATCCTTGTGAGTACTCATTTCCTATTCTTTTGATAGTGGCCATCCTAATAGATTCACAGTACTATTTCATTGTGATTTTGATTTGCATTTCTCTTATGATTAGTGATCTTGAGCACCTTTTCCTACTTGTTGGCCATTCATATATCTTCTTTGGAAAATTATCTATGTGCATCATTTGTCCATTTTTTAAAAATAAAATTATATGTGTTGGCTTGTTTAGTGGGATTTTCTTATATTTTGGATGAATAAGGATATTTAGATATTTTAAGCACAGGAAGATATGTTGCAGTGTATTTAATGGCTTTAAAAGTCATTGGTTAAGCTTAAGAAATATATTTTAGGTTAAGCTTTCAAAAGGACTTTAGTGAAGAACAGAGTCACAAGGGAGGTAACATTCTTTGACTAAGAAAATTAGAAATCTGCCACTACATATCCCAGCTTTAGAGTCATGCTGTGCCATATAACCAAAATAAGGAGGCCACAGCAAGATCAGAAAACTTAGTAAAAAAGCCATTCTTATAAAATCCTCATGATCAGGGAGGCAATGTTACAACTGCAGCTTCCAAAACACCTGCAAAAATTCACTAGGAAATTTAATACCCTACACAATTCTTATAATTAATACTCATGGATCAAGTGACCACACATTAATATCTTTGTTAGTGCTGCAAAAGAAAACAAGACACCATGTGATGGTCTTTGCAAGTAGAAAAAAAAAAAAAAGAAAACAGCATAAGTAACCTCCATATCGCATTAATCATGCAAATATCATGACAATGTATCTGATTGGCAGAGCCAAAATCATATACAGAACTGTAGCTGCAAGAGTTTGTAGAGTAGAAAAATGCAGAATTCTAGCCTCTGAAATATGAAACCATTCCAGAAATATATTAAGATGGCTATTGGGTTCCAATCCATCATATCTACCTCTAATTAAAGTAATGGAATTTACTTCTCTTTGTTTTCCTCTTGTTATGGTAAGAGTGAAAGAGGTTGGGTTTAGAAGTTTTCATTTATTAAAATCATCCTGGTATGATTTTCCTAAAATTCAAGTCTGATTATGTCATTCTTCTGCTTAGTCCATGACATGTTAGTACAAAATATTAATTATTTATTATAATTATGTTAACTTGTTATTTTTTGATACTTCAAAAAGATGTACTCACTGGCTTGCATATTGGCTCTTTTGGCAGTGAAAGAAGGTTGAACTTTGTGACTATATTCTTAATTAGATTAGCATGTGTGTATGCCAACTGTAGGCAACTCTACTTTTATTTATGAGCCATGATAAAGTTAATCCCAGTCACTGGTGTTATTCTGGATAATGGATGGGAATAAACTGATAGAAATGAGAATTACTTGTAATATATAAAAAAGAAAAAATGAAAGTTAGAAGTCAGCTGGCTTCTAAGAATATTGAACTGTCCAATAAAATTAAAGCTGCTATATACATGAAGAGGTAGGATAGCTTTTTAATTCTCCAAAAATCAAATATACAAAACCAGTTTTAGTCTGTATTTAATATGTAGACATTTGTTAGGAAAATGATCTTTTTCAGAAGGAAATATAGTGGAATTTATATGTTTCTTATAAGTTAAATGTTATACATTATTGAAAATGTCAGTCCATATTAATCCTAAAATTACTATTCTGTTTTGTCCCAAGTAATTTAAAATCAAATTTAAAGACAGAAATATTGATGGAGTAAGTTTAGGAACCAAGTTTTCATTTTCAATAAAGTGACAATTTCTAAAGAATTATAGTCCTTGAATAGAACTGTTAGAGATAATTTCTTCTAAAATAGCACATGATAGGAATATTGAGATTATTACATTTTGATTATAAAGCTGATATGGGATGCTATTATAGATTAAAATCTAAGAGAAAAAAGTTTTCAAGAGGAGTTTTGGTATGTTCCAATGTCCTTAGGAATTATAAAAATATACCCACATAAGAAGCATATCACAATTTTCTTCTTACAGAACTATGGGATTTTCATCAATCCCGTTATCAGTGAAGGTTATTCATTCATTGATTCAAATGTATTTACTTAATGCCTACTGTGTTTCAGGCAGGCAAATAGCTAAGAGGTCATAAAAAGGAATAGAGAAAAAAATCTTTCCAGTGATGCTTTTATTCTAGTACAGATAGATACCAAACAAAATAAATAAGCATAATAAAGTAATAAATCAGGTATTAACAAGTGCCATGGAGGAAAATGAAGCAACAAATAAGGAGATGAAAGTCTTATGAAATTGAAAACTGGGTCAAGACCCAAAGTTGGTGAAATATAGCATTGTTTATAGGAAGAGTTCTCAAGGCAAAATCAGGGTTTTGTGCAAAATCCTTAGGTCAAAGCTTGCCCACAGTGTTTGAGGAATAGTAAAGGAGGACAGTGTGCTTGGAGGAAATAATGGGGAGAGGAGATTGGAGAGAAAAGGGAAAATAAAATCAGTAGACCCTCATAGGCTATCATAATGATTTGGTTATTCTTTTAAGTCATTGGACGGCTTAAAGAAAAAAAAGTAATTGGTCAGGGAGATTATAAGGAATCAATGTGGAGCAGAGGGACAAATTTAGAGACAAAAAAATAATCTAAGCAAGAAATTGTTATGGCTTGGATCATGGTACCAGAGCATGAAGGTGAAAAGAAGTAAAAGAATGATAAAAGCCATATTTTAAAAATATTCACTAGGGGAAGAGAACTAATGCACATGATTTTTAGCTAGAGGTGTAGCTATTTTGTCTCTAGTAAAAAAAAAAAAAAAAAGAGATGGAATATATATTATTAAGTGATACAGGGACTTACTGATGTTCTATTCCTAGAATTTTTTTCTCAGTTTGTAGCAGACTCACCAACTATGAGTGAATAAAGTGAATGTATCTGGCAAATACAGCATGATTGCCATGGAACTCTATGGACTGTGTACTTTACATTGATAGTAATGTGTATAAAGTGTAAACAGCATGAGGGTATATAAATTTCTGGCCATATTAGTCACTCAGGTATAGGATCAGAGGAGACAGAGTTAGATTTAACTAGGGTTTTTTTTAACTAGGGTTAGGGTTTTTAACTAGTGTTAGGATTTTGCTAAAATGAATACAAAATATAAAAGTGATGACATTTAAAAATATATGGAAAGGACTAATTTTATTGATGGGATAGGGAATCAAAACTAAGGTTGAAAATGATGATGTAAGTATGGTGAGGCATGGTAGAATAGTCAGGTTAATAGGCTATAGGTCCTAGTGGGTATGAAGGAATTAATGGAGTTGCAGTACTAAAGGGAGTGAATTAAAGTAACTAGAGAGTGGTATGCATGAAACTGAGGTCAGGAAGAAGTTGTATTTATTTACGACAGGATCCAGTGCCTGAACATAGAAATGAAAGATTAATAAAGGGTGGAAGAAAAGTTTGTAGAAAGAGAATCAGAGAAACCTAGAGAATAGGTAATAGAAGGATCATATTTACAGATAATGAAATGACTAGAAATATGAGTAGTGTTGAAAGAAATGGCAGTATCAGTTCAGTTCAGTCGCTCAGTCGTGTCCGACTCTTTGCGACCCCATGAATCACAGCACGCCAGGCCTCCCTGTCCATCACCAACTCCCGGAGTTCACTCAGACTCATGTCCATCGAGTCATTGATGCCATCCAGCCATCTCACCCTCTGTTGTCCCCTTCTCCTCCTGCCCCCAAATCCTTCCCAGAATCAGTCTTTTCCAGTGAGTCAACTCTTCACATGAGGTGGCCAAAGTGCTGGAGTATCAGCTTTAGCATCATTCCTTCCAAAGAAATCCCAGGGCTGATCTCCTTCAGAATGGACTGGTTGGATCTCCTTGCAGTCCAAGGGACTCTCAAGAGTCTTCTCCAACACCATAGTTCAAAAGCATCAATTCTGCAGTGCTCAGCCTTCTTCACAGTCCAACTCTCACATCCATACATGACCACAGGAAAAACCATAGCCTTGACTAGATGGACCTTAGTCAACAAATTAATGTCTCTGCTTTTGAATATGCTATCTAGGTTGGTTATAACTTTTCTTCCAAGGAGTAAGCGTCTTTTAGTTTCATGGCTGCAGTCACCATCTGCAGTGATTTTGGGGTATAGAGTAACTTAAATCTTCCAAGCATACACATCATCTATGTGCCCAATGACTGCAATTTTTCAATTGCCTGTGATTCAAAGGTAAATGATTTTAGGGATAGAATTGGGAAAATGCCTGAAAAAATAAAAGAGAGAAAAGAGGACACCAAAAATGGCACTGAAAGTATCAGGGGGAAAAGAATTGCCACTGAGTATCCCTCTAGGCAAGCTGTCGCTCCACTTACTTTTGTGAAGATGGACATACCTACAGGGACTGGCAACCTCTACACTAATGACTTTGTTGAAAATAATTCTGTGCAACGTCTCCTCTGCTTGTGTGGTTAAAGAAATGGGCTGGGCAGGATTGTATACTGGTGAAATTTTAACATTCAGGATATAATTCACATTCTTCAAAGTAACTCTATAAATTTTGAACCACCTGGTTATTATCTAAAATTAAACATGTAGAGAATTATATTAAAGGTTCTTCCTTAGAAATGGCTTTCCTCAACGTGCTAAGACTATAACATAACTTAATTAGGGAACTCTGCTACCATCAGCAACTTTGTGTGTTGGAAACCAGCTATTTTAAATTACAAAATTTTCTCATTAGCCATTGAATAGTCCTAGCGATAAGAAAGCCTTCATTGCTGCATATTTCTCCCAAGCTGTCTTTGGAAATGGGATTGTTGTTCTCTTGGGTGAATTTTAGACTTCAGCTCTGCTAATTACCAGGAAAGGGGAATATTACATACGAGCAATCAGTTTTCACAGAAGAAATGCATAAGGTAAAGGAGATTAGAGGTCATAAGAATGTCTGTTCATAAGTGCTTTATAATTTTTATACACTTTTAAAATATTAAATTTGTAGTAAGATGATTTTTGCTATACTTAGAGTAAGTTACCCTAAACATTTTTTTCTTAGTTATTTTTTATGTAGCGGGAGCAGAAAAGTACTATTTTTTGAGGGGTAACATAGCAAAAATACGAATTCACCGCATGAAAAACAAGCTGGTGAAACTCCTCAGTTGCATTGCTTATGTAATTTTTATTTTGTTTTTCCACAAGAGAAGGGTCTTAGTATTTTCATCATCTTGTTAGTTGCTCAGTCATGGCCAACTCTTTGTGATCCCATGAGTATAGCCTGCCCACCTCCTTTGTCCATGGAATTCTCCAGGCAAGAATACTAGAGTGGGTTCCCACTTCCTTCTGCAGGGGATCTTCCCAACCCAGGATTCGAACCTAGGTCTCCCAAATTGCAGGCAGATTCTTTACCGTCTGAGCCACAGGGAAGTCCATTTCATCACCTTAGTTACCATAATATTTTTTTCTAAAGACTTATATTTCATAATCAAGAAAGATGCTAAAAGTTTTTGAGGGTTTAGAATTTAAATTTCTGGAGCTACATTTAAATTACCTTTACAATTCCATATATTCATTTTGACCAGTAAATATATTTTCAAGTATGCTTCTTCAAGTATTCAGTTCAGTTCAATACCTCAGTTGTGTTCTGACTCTTTGCAACCCCATGAACCACAGTACGCCAGGCCTCCCTGTCCATCACCAACTCCCGGAGTCTACCCAAACTTGTGTCCATTGAGTCAGTGATGCATCCAACCATCTCATCCTCTGTCATCCCCTTCTCCTTCTGTCCTCAATCTTTCCCAGCATCAGAGTCTTTTCAAATGAGTCAGCTCTTTGCATCAGGTGGCCAAAGTATTGGCATTTCAGCTTCAACATCAGTTCTTCCAATGAACACCCAGGACCGATCTCCTTTAGGATGAACTGGTTGGATCTCCTTGCAGTCCAAGGGACTCTCAAAAGTCTCCAACACCACAGTTCAAAAGCATCAATTCTGCAATCAGCTTTCTTCACAGTACAACTCACATCCATACATGACTACTGGAAAAACCATAGACTTGACTAGACAGACCTTTGTTGACAAAGTAATGCCTCTGATTTTTAATATGCTGTCTGGGTTGGTCATGATTTTTCTTCCAAGGTGTAAACATCTTTTTATTTCATGGCTGCAGTCATCATCTGCAGTGATTTTGGAGCCGCCAAAAATAAAGTCAGCCACTGTTTCCACTGTTTCCCCATCTATTTGCCATGAAGTGATGGAACTGGATGCCATGATCTTAGTTTTCTGAATGTTGAGCTTTTAAGCCAACTTTTTCACTCTCCTCTTTCACTTTCATCAAGAGGCTCTTTAGTCCTTCAAGTATTAATGTGTGCTAAAAAATACAACAAAGTCTTGAAAATAACCACTATAAATATATGCAACTTCTCATCAAAAGCAGCAATTAAGTGTTATGAAGGTCCATTTCATCCCTTTATTTGTTTAGAGGTAAAAATAAGAGGAGTAAAGTGCACAGTCTGTAGCAGTTCAAATTCCAGATATTCAATTACCTGGTGGTAGCTGATCATTAGATTAGATACATCCTAGCACATCACAGAGGGTGAAAAGTTTCCTCTAGAGACAAAGGTGATTTAAAGCAATTTCACTTCTCATTATGTTTCCTGTAAGATTTTATTTGTGTCTGATTTAAAATAGGATATAATCTAGAAAGAGAAAGAAATCAAAAGATTAACATCATCTTATTATCTGCTATGAAATGGGCCTGGGCTCAGGCTTATGTGATGAAAACTATAGAAATTCTCTTTAAAATGAGGGGATTGTCACTGGATAGAAAATATGAGCAGACATATTAGTTTTGTGTTCTGGCATAGCATAAGTTAATGTCTATGATAAAAATGTTTAGCTTTCTTGTTATACACCTAAATAACATTTTTGTGTTTTTTTCATTCCTGGATTGTGACCTTTGTCACAATTTTTGTTCAGTGAAATATTAGGGCCTGCAATAATTATTAGTCAAATTTAATTGAATTATTAAAAAAATGTTTGTTTTACTTATTTCATCCTCAGCATTAGAAAACAGTAAACTTATAAAGGCATTTTTCACACACAATGAAATTAATTCAGGTTATGCCCTGTTGACTTAGTTTTAGATATTGTAAATTTGAAAAACATATATTCTGACCTTTTATGTGCCAATTACTTTATGTGGAATTTATGTTGGGGAGTGTTAGGAAATAAGAATTAGGATACTCTTGCATGTGCTATTGATGTTTATAATTTTGAGTGGGATCTTACTACCCTGAAGCTGTTTAAAAACTAGAAAAAGTAAAAACAATTTGTGGTACTCAAAAATATGCATCTTGATTCTTATTTTCCATTTTTCCCTTAACATAGTTGGTGGAAAAGTATTTTTCTCTTTTTTTTTTTGAAAACAATCTCTGTCTTTGATTTCAAAGTTCTAAAAATAGCTTTTAGATAGTAAATTGTTCTGTAGTCATATAAATTAATAGACTCTTAATTAAGAAATTAGAAAAGACAATCCTTTATACTAATCAAGTTGTTTGCAATAGCAAGTTTTTCAGTGCATTGAAAATATCTTCAAACGTCAGTGGCGGTCGGGAAGAGTGTTTATTTCTCACTCTGAGATCTGAGAACACAACTGCCCTGGGTTCATCTAGTTTAAGCTGTATATGAGGCTTCAGTTTAGTTTATGCTTTTCTCATTTGTGTTCATCATTCTTCAACCAGCTACTACTCAGGGTATTTGCTCCTCATGGTAAATAGCAGAAGTGCAAGAGATCAAAACAAATCCTGCAAGATTTGAAAGCTCTGCTTTTATTATACTTACTAAAATTGCATTGGCCATGGAAACTCACATGGCCAAGCTTAACATCAATGAGGTGAGAAATTATCTCTCACAGTGAGGTAGGTGAAGAGACAATGGCATAGAGGGAACAAAGAAACAATGGAAAAGAATGTAATCTACCACAGTGACAAGTGTGATTAAATAGCAGTCCCTTTCCCATCCTCCAGAAAAACCATAGTAAACTGTCTGTTAGCAGTGGGGATGGCCATTATGGTCATTCAATTCTAATATTTCTCCCACTCAACCCCATCCCTCTCTAATAACCAAACTAACTCATTCATAGCTCCAGAATAGAGAGATGTTATGGGAAGGTGAACTGTAAAGAAAAGAAAAAAAATTAATTTCTTGAGCTTCCCAGATGACTCGGATGGTAAATAATTTCCCTGTAATACAGGAGACCTGGGTTTGATCCTTGGAGAAGATGAAAGGGAAGTGACTTCTTGCTCTGTGTGACTGGCTGATATTTAAATGGAGGCAATATTTTGGGATCTGTCCTTGGTGCTGAACACATTCTCCTGACAGCACTTTCCAGGTGCACCATTCAGGACGTAAGCAATACTTTTCTCTCAGTCGGTGGCTTCGCTGCTCCTTTCTGTTGTGTGTATGTGTAGTTCACTCCTCATAGTCTCTAGAGTCTTGGCACACTTTTTAAACATTTCCCTTTAGTAGGACTTAAAAGAGCTCTAGGCTCACTCTCCTGTATTGCTTATTTCTGTTTCAAGGAAGCACTCATGCATATTTTGGTATATCAGTGAAAAGTAGTCCAGTTCTTCCCTAGAAGCGCTCAGTTACCTGTTTCTTCCCTGCTTAAGCAGCTCTCTAAGCAACTTCTTTCACTTGCTTTCCATTTTTTCCCAAACTGATAAGGACATACTTCAAAATTTTCGTTTAAGGCCTTAGAAATTTTGCATGTCTATAATTGATATGAAAGATGTATTTTCACTCTACCATCCTTTTCCACAAGATGAAAGGGGTGGGAATTATGGAGGGTAGCAATTTTCTTTCAGAAAAAACAAATGAAAAATAACTTCTTTTTATTTTATAGCATTTTAATTGAAATATATTTGGCATATAATATTATGTTAGTTTCAAGTGTACCACATAATGATTTGACATTTGCATATGAAATGATCCCCACACTAAGTCTAGTAACCATCTGACCCATATAAATTTGCCAAGTTCCTTATGCTGTATATTACATCCTCATAACATTAATTACACAACCATAGGTTTGCATCTCTTAATCCCCTTCACCTACTTCACTCATCCCCTACCCCCTCCCTTCTGGCAACCACTCATTTGCTCTCTATGAGTCTGTTTTCATTATATTTTGTTTGGTTTATTTTTGAGACTGCACATAAAAGTGAGATCATGTGGTATTTGTCTTTCTCTGTTTTACTTATTCAACTTTGCTTAGTTGCTCTAGATCCATTCATGTTGTTGCAAAAGGCAAGATTTCATTTTTGAAGGCTAATATTCCATTATATATATGCATAGATATATGTTATATCCTTTTTATGCATTCATCTATCAATAGACACTTAGTTTGCTTCTATATGTTGGCTATTGTAAATAATGCTACAATGTACATAGGGTGCACATATTTTTTTTTTCAAATTAGTGTTTTTGCCTTGAGTAATTACATGAGTAAAATTGTTGACTCAAAGGGCAATTTTATTTTTAATTTTTTGAGAAACCTCTATACTATTTTCCATAATGGCTGCACCAATTTACAATACCACCTACAGCACACAAGGGTTTCTTTTCTCCACATCTCTCTTGTTGCTTTTTTGATAGCCATTCTGAAAGATGTGAAGTGATATCTTATTATGGTTTTGATTTGCATTTCCCTGATGATTAGTTACGTTGAACGTTTTTTTTCATGTGCATTTTGGCCATTTGTATGTCTTTGGGAAAAAAAAATCTATTTAGTTCCTATGCTTTTTTAAAAACAAGGCTGTTGGAGTTTTTGATGTTGTGTAAGTTCTATGTATATTTTGGATATTAACCTTTTATTAGGTTTATCAGAAATATCTTCTTCCTTTTTATAGGTGGACTTTTCATTTATTGATAGCTTCCTTTCTGTGCAAAAGCTCTTTAATTTAATGTAATCTCATTTGTTTCTTTATGCTTTTGTTTCCCTTGACTGAGAAGATATACCTAAAGAATTTAGAAAAGACCAGTGTCAAAGAACGTACTATGTTCTTTTCCAGGAGTTCTGTAGATTCAAATTTTATATTTAAACCTTTAACCCATGTTGAATTAATTTTTATATGATATGAGCAAGTAGTCCAATTTGATTTTATTTCATGTAGCTGTCCAGTTTTCCCAATACCATTTATTAAAGAGGCTGTTTTTTCCCATGATTAACTCTTACCTCCTTTGTTGTAGTTTAATTGACTATATAAATGCATGAGTTTATTTCTGAACTCTCTATTTTGTTGATATATGTGTTTTTTGGTGCAAGTACCATGCTATTTTGGTTATTGTAGCTTTATTATGTTAATAATGTTAATTTTTCCCACTCTATTAACATGACATATATTTCCATTTGTTTATCTTCAGTGCTCTTTGTCACTGTCTTATAGTTTCCAAGTACTGGTGTTTTACCTCCTAAGTCAGAGTTTTTCCTCTAGATATTTTATTATTTTTGATGTGATTATAAATGAGATTGTTTTCTTAATTTTCTTTCCTGATAGTTTTTTGTTAATGTGCAGAAACACAACAGATTTCTATATGTTAATATTGTATGCTGAAGTATTAGTGAATTTGTTTCTTAGTTCTAATAGTTTTTTGGTGGTATTATACAGTATCATGTCATCTGAAAATATTGACAGTGCTCCTTCTTTCTTTCAAATTTAGGTTTCTTTTATTTCTTTCCCCTGTTTTATTTCTGCAGCTAGAACTTTCAATACTATGTTGAATAAAAGTGGCACAAGTGGACATTCTTGTCTTGTTTCTAATCTTAGAGACAATGTTTTTGACTTTTCAGTGTTGATTATGATATTGGCTGAGTTGGTCATGTTTAACATTTATTATATTGAGGTATATTTCCTCCATACCCACTTTGTTGAAAATTAACAGAAATATGTTGAATTTGGGCAAAGCTTTTCCTGCATCTGTTGAGATGATATTATAATTTTTATTCTTCAATTTATTAATGAGGTTTGGGATATTAGCTAATATACAGATATTGAAATATCCCTGCATCACTGGGATAAGTCCCACTTGACCATGCTATATGATATTTTAATAAACTGTTGAATTATTTGCTAATATTTTATTGAGGGTTTGCATATATGCTCTCAGTGATACTGACCTTTAATTTTCTTTGTCTTTGGTTTTTGATATCAAGGTGATGTTGGCCTCATAATTTGAATTCAGAAGTGTTCCATCTTCTTCAACTTTTTGTGGAAGGATAGGTGTTAAATCTTTGTTAAATGTTCAGTAGAATTCACTTGTGAAGCTATCTGCCCCTAGACTTTTTAATTGTTGACAGCTTCTTTTTCAAATTGCTGATTCAAGTTTATTACTTGTAATTTGTCTGTTCATATTTTATATTTCTTCCTGATTTTTTTGTTGTCCAATATTTTGTCATATAATTATTGGTAGCAATTGCTTATGATCCTTTGTATTTCTGTGGTGTCAGATCCTCTTCTAGCTCTGATTTTATGTTTAGGTTCCTTCTTTTTCCTGATGAGTCTGTCTAAGCATTTGCCAATTTTGTTTATCTTTTCAAAGAATCAGCTCTTCCTTTTATTGATCTTTTGGTCTATATTTTATTATTTATTTTTAAATTTCTGGTCTGATCTTTATTTTGTTCTTTCCTTCTACAAACTTTACATTTTTTCTTCTTCTAGTTGGTTTGGATCTAAGTTTTCTATTTATTTTAGATTTTTCTTATTTCCTGAGGTGGTTTTTATCATTATAAACTATCCTTTTAGAATATATATCTGCATCTACAATAAATATATCTGCATCTAATTATTTCTTTTTGTTTCTCCACCCAACATAGGTAAATTCTAGACTTTTTGTTTTTAATCCCAATGATGCAATAACATGAATGTTTTTGCAAAATCTAACCATGAATTTTACTTCCCTATACTATATTCTGACTGATCTTTAAGAGACTTAAAGATCTTGTGAAAGTTGAAAACTCTTTCAGAAATTTAAGCAGTTCCATTTCTATTATAAAATTTTTGATTGAATATTTATTTTTTTCTCTAGCCCCCTCTTAAATATGTTAATTGTTAGTAGGTAAATGGTTAAAAGGCATTTATAAAAAAGAATGCAGATATTATGAAATAAATAGTAAAATGTTTACTCTCACAATTTAAAAATGCAAATCAAGATAAGAGACTTTTTGTCAAAAAATATTCCTTGTTTTATATATAAAAATAGCAAAATAAATGATCAGATATTATTGAAAGAAACTATTACACAATTGCTTCTTCCTTGTATAATTGATTTGTTTCTTTCTTATTTGCGTGCCTAATAGCTAAAACCACTATGGTTTCAATCTAGTGGTTTTTGTAGTATTTTTACCTCACCATGACACTTTGGCCTACATCAAACTTGAAAATTTTTATTAAGGCTATCAGAGAGTTAATTCCTAGGCAGGTTGATAAGTCTGTGGTCCCCAAGGAGGAAAAAGGGGTCTGGGACTCTGGAGGAGATGGTGTCCGGAGTTCTCAAGGAGGAGAAAATGACAAATGTTTTTTCTTTAAGCCCAGAGCTGATGATTGCAGAACGAAACAACTCATCACATGAAAAGATGCTCAACAGCACTAATTTTCAGAGAAATGCAAATCAAAACCACAATGAGGTACCATCTCATGTTGGTCAGAATGGCTGCTATCAAAAAGTCTACAAACAACAAATGCTGGAGTTGGTGCAGAGAAAGGGGAACCCTCTTACACTGTTGGTGGGAATGCAAAATAGTATAGCTACTATGGAGAACAGTGTGGAGATTCCTTTAAAAACTGGAATCTTTAAGAGATTCCATATGACCAGCAATCCCATTGCTGGGCATAAACACTGAGGAAACCAGAACTGAAAGACACATGTGTACACCAATGTTCATTGCAGCACTGTTTATAATAGCCAGGACATGGAAGCAACCTAGATGTCCATCAGCAGACAAATGGATAAGAAAGCCGTGGTACATATACACAATGGAATATTACTCAGTCATTAAAAAGAATGCATTTGAATCAGTTCTAGTGAGGTGTATGAAACTGGAGCCTATTATACAGAGTGAAGTAAGCCAGAAAGAAAAACACCAATATAGTATACTAATGCATTTATATGGAATTTAGAAAGATGGTAATGATAACCCTATATGCGAGACAGCAAAAGAGACACAGATGTATAGAACAGTCTTTCTGACTCTGTGGGAGAAGGCAACGGTGGGATGATATGAGAGAATAGCATTGAAACATGTATATTATCATATGTGAGATAGATCACCAGTCAAGGTTCGATGCATGAGACAGGGTGCTCAGGGCTGGTGCACTGGGATGATCCTGAGAGATAGGATGGGGAAGGAGGTGGGAGGAGGGTTCAGGATGGGGAACACAGGTACACCCATGGCTGATTCATGTCAATGTATGGCAAAAACCACTACAATATTGTAAAGTAATTAGCCTCTAATTTAAATAAATTAACTAATTAAAAAATAAAAAAAACTCATCTTGCTCAAGGATATATTTTTTCCTTAAACTCTGTACCCATGATTATATAACAACAATGTATACTGTTGAAGGACATGTTTCTCCTTCATGAGAACTTTCTGACTAATGCTGTCATGTTAAGATGTATATTTGGGGAGTGGGTCTGGTAAGACCTTTCTATTGTTAGTTCTAATCCCATTATCTTAAAATGTAAATTGTGGGAGTGGGTTTGGTAAGACCTGTACAATATTGAGATATTCTTTTGATTTACTGTAATAACCAATTGAAAAGGTATATAGCTCCCCTGCTAGGACTAGCAAGGAGGGCACTCTCCATCCCCATTCTGATGTCTATGTCAGAAGCTTTCTCTGTCCCTTTTTCACTTTCATAAAATTCTGCTACACAAAAGCTCTTGCGTGATCAAGCCTGGTTCCTGGTCCCAAAGCTGAATTTTCTTCTTCAGAGATCATGAATCCAACCCCATTCACCGTAAGCTATCAGCTAGCCCAGCTACATCTACATGTATTTTATAAAAGGCAAAACAACAACCAATCAGCATACCAACAACAACAATAAAAACAAAAAAACTCCTTTTTCATTTGCAGTTTTACCATTAAGCATATGATACTCTTAAGTAACTGGACTCAGAAATGTGTTTATAGTTACTGAGAAAAAATAAGATCATAGCTTGTGTATAGAAGGGTTTGGGATGAGGTGAAATAAGATAGAATTACCTGATAGCTTACTGGAAGAAAATGTGTCCAAAGTCATAACTGTCATAATGGCTGTTGTGTCAAGTCATGACTGCTGGTAATGTAGGGGTCCACTTTTCCTTCTGGCTTCTTTTAATTTTCCCCTCAGATATAGCTCGTCTTTCAGCCTCCCACTGATACTGCATTATTTTTCTAATAAATTCTTTATTATTATTATTATTGCAGCCAGAGTCAGCTCTGTGCTTTCATAGAAGTATTGTGCAAGATTTGCAGATGATCAAACTGAAACTCAGGAAATCAAGTGATATTAGTCATACAGTTAAAAAACTAGTAAAGTTGAAAAACTGGGATTCCAGTCTCAAACTGAAACCATATACCTCAGATTGGGACTTGAACCCATTGGCTGGGACTCGAACACAGCCAAAACTCTGCTTGGGACTTGAACCAATGTGTCTGGGACTCAAATCCAGCCAAAACTCTGCTTGGGACCTAAACCCCCATGGCTGATACTCGAACCCAGCCAAAACCCTGCTTGGGACTTGAACCCACGTGGCTGGGACTCAAATCCAGCCAAAATCCCTGGTACCTGGTTTCAGGACCTAATGAAGATTAGGTTCTTGATGTCTCATTGCTGAAAGAATTCAGTGAGAGACAAAGTGGTAGGTGAGAAGTGAATTTATTCAGATACAGAGAGAAGCACACCCCACAGAGCCTGGGGCATCACAGAGGGTGAGCATGGCTGTGAAATGTGACATGGTTAGTTTTTATAGGCTGGGAAAGTTTATATGTTAAAGAGTGGGAGGATTATTCCAATCACTTTTGGGAAGGGGCAGAGATTTCCAGGATTGGAGCCACTGCTCACTCCTTGGTCCTTTAACAGTGCCTTGGAACTGTCATGGAACCTCTGGGTGTGTCACTTCACTTGCTGATTGAAGATCAAGGTCTAGTCTTGTCTGCCATCTTGGTCCCATTTGATTTTAATTGGTTTATATTGTGTCCTTGGGCTATGTTATGGAGTGGCACGCTGGAGCGGCCATGAGGAGATACCCTATGTCCAAGGTCAGGAGAAGCAGCTGTGCTTCCCTGGAGGGGCCATGTGGAGATACACCAAGTCCAAGTCAGAGAGAATCCAGTAAGATGGTAGGCGCTGGAGCCGTGGCTGTACAGTGCTGGAGCAGCTATGGGGAGATACCCCACATCCAAGGGCAAAGAAGCCCTGGAAAAATGGAAGGAGGGGCGAATTCAAATTTAGAATCAAACGCCATTCCCACAAAGATGTTCAGAGGGCTCAAACAAACTCTGTGTGCACCAGGACCAGGAGACACCACAGAGACTGAGACAGAACTGTGTTTGAGCATCTCCTGTGGAAGTATGTGTCAGCAGTGGACTGCCAAAGCGACAGGAGCTCTGGGTGCAGCAGGCTTGGGTATGGCATAAGCTCTCTTGGAGCAGGTTGCCATTAACCCCACCTTAGAGCTGCCAGAACTTACACAGGACTGGGAAACAGACTCTTGGAAGGCACGAAGAAAACTTTGTGTGTACCAAGACACTGGAGGAAGGAAGAGTGACCCCAGAAGAGACTGACCCAGACTTGCCTGGGAGTGACCAGGAGTCACCACTGGAGGTGTGGGTTGGTTGTGGCCTGATGCAGGGTTGGGAGAATTGAGTGTAGTGCCCCCAGTACATGCAGGGGATCTTTTGAAGGAGGTCATCATTATCTTCATTACCTCCACCATAGTTTCAGTTCAGTTCAGTGGCTCAGTCGTGTCTGACTCTTTGCGACCCCATGAATTGCAGCACACCAGGCCTCCCTGTCCATCACCAACTCCCAGAGTTCACTCAGATTCACGTCCATTGAGTCAGTGATGCCATCCAGCCATCTCATCCTTTGTTGTCCCCTTCTCCTCCTGCCCCCAATCCCTCCCAGCATCAGAGTCTTTTCCAATGAGTCAGCTCTTCACATGAGGTGGCCAAAGTACTGGAGTTTCAGCT
>SJYX01003816.1:22162-109572 GCA_006410675.1 Oreotragus oreotragus
GGGCTGACAGGAAGTGAACGAGCATCTGGGGGACCGTGCTGTTGGTATAACAGACGTCCACAAACGACAGGACACTGAGGAAAAAGTACATGGGTGTGTTTAGCCGGCTGTCCAGTCTGATAAGGAGGATTATCAGGAAGTTCCCCAGCACGGTCACCAGATACATGGCCAGGAAAAGGACAAAGAGGGAGACCTGCGTCTCCCAGAGGCTGGACAGCCCCAGAAGAATGAACTCACTCATCCATGTCTGGTTTTCCCTGCCCATGGGCCTCTGAAGACAAAACCAAGTTATAAATCGAAAAAGACTAGAAAGTTAAGGTGCCAGAGGCTCTTATGAGGTCATTTAGACAAAACAGCCATCCAATAATAAGTGGTGTACGTTTTCAGATCATGTGTCTCCTTCTGGGTTTGGGACCACCGTAGAAAGCCTGATATGGCTCAGATCCAAGGAGAATAGAAAACTCTTCTCATTCCTTAAGTGGGAAGATTTTCATTAAAATGCTTAGATAATTGGGTTAAAAATGTTAACTGTAAACTGTGATTTTTTTCTTTAAAGCCAACTCCTAACTATGGAGTTTATTTACTTCTTTGTTAAATACCAGTTTTTCCCTTCTTATGATCTCAAAATCCATATTGAATGGTTTTAATCACTTTTTTATTTCTGGATTCTTTGACTGTGAAAATGAGATATTAAATTTCCACCCTTTTAAAATCACAAATTTTGGGTTATAAGCTAGAAGGTAGCAAATATAAAATAGTTTTTAGCAGCTAAAAATTGTCAAAAACTACATCTCCAATTCAGTGAGATGAAAAACGAAGGCCTGAGTAATCAGACTCAGTCTTGAGAAAACTTCACCTATGTGTCTTTTATCTGGTTGATAGAATAAGAGGAAAGAATCTTCTATATTGTATTTCTCCTCCCTTGAAAGAACCGCAGTGCATGGGGTCAACAGAGGATGACTGTCAAGAAACAAAGATGCATTAACCATCTTCTTTAGTGATTAAAGCTCAGATAGTTGCACACGTGCTAGCCTATTAACTAAACGATAAGGGGAAACTGGTTGCACATTCATTCTAATTCTATTTCTATATATTCTGGACAGGGATTGCTGTGGTTTGGAGACTATAAAATGTAATGGAAAAATTAAAGTTAACTCTGTGAAATGACTGATTACCTCTTTCCTTAAACCCTCTTTACTTTTATCTCCATCTGAAATACGTGACTGTCCCTTGTGCCTTAGAAAATTTTGTCTTTTCTCATCCTAATGCTATGCTCCCTTTACTGTGCCTAACATGGCCAGAAAGTAATAGCCTACTCTGCTCAATACCATCCTCAAACTTTCTAATCCTGTTTATGTATTAGTACTTCAGAAAGCGCAAGAGCTTGAGTATTATCTCTGGAACGCTTATGAATTAAGCTTGATAAACCATTCGCACTTCAAAAGATAATTTATGTAAGTTATAAGAGGAGGCAATAAAAGTACAACATATTCTTTAATTCTTTAGAATTTACTCTAGAGCTTCCGATTAGCAAGTCACTTTGTAATATTTCTACCAAAGAAAGAGGAAACCTACCTTTTTATCCCCAGTAAAAAGGGAAAAGTTGGAATATGAAATTATCACTGGTGAAGACCTCAGGTACCAGAGAGAGGTAAGTGACTTCAAAGGGGAAAATCTGAGACCTGTCAGTGGCATGTGACCATGTACATATAGCATTTTAATAGTATTTCTAGAAAGGTACGTGAGGTATCTTTAATCCTGCTATAACACACAAAACAATTCATGTAGCACAAGTTCTCTGGGAGAGGGCTAAAAGAAAGACAAAACAATCCAGGAGGCAGCTGATGATTATTTAAGGTATTCTCAGGAACCAAATAAGGAGGCTTTGTTGAAAAATCTGATGATAATCTCTTATGGTTTTGAGGCCTTCACCTCTTAAAAACAAATAATAGTTAAGGGCTAGACAAAGAAAATATAGTAATCCCTGTTCTTGGGTCAGTAATTCCCCTTAAAGGCTCAGCAAGTTATTGATACAAATAGAAACACTCATTGTTAGCATGTCATGTTTCTGTATCATCTTCATGTTTTTAAAGTGCCATGTCCTGGGGTGAATGAACTGCTTTGTCAATGAACTTGCATTTCCCAGTTCAACTATCATTACCTATTCTTGCCCCTCGGTATCCATGGGATTGGTTCCAGGACTCCAGTGAACACCAAAATCCATGAATGTTCAGCTCCCTTATATAAAGTGGTCTGTTACTGCATATAACCCACACACATGCTCCTGTACACTTTAAATCATCTCTAGATTACTTATAATATCTAATACAAAGTAAATGTATTGTAAATAGTTGCCAGTATGCAGCAAATTCAAGTTTTGCTTTTGATAACTTTCTAGAATTATTTTTAATATTTTTCAATCCATGGTTGGTGAATCCACAGATGTGGAAGTCTAGCTGTAACTTCTTCATCCATCTAAACACAGCATACATTCAAATCTGTCCCATCGTTGGAGTGAGGGAAGTAGGAAGAGTTACAGAATTAGGATATGACATCAGTAGTAAAAAGAATAATTTTTTAATCAAAAATAAAGATTCAACAGCAAAACAAGTAAAATGATCAAAACTTTTAAAAATATGATACATAAATAAAAGTTAAAAACAGACTTTCAAAAATAAGGTGGCGGTGTTATAAGTGACAATAACAATAAAACAAACAGCATTCCTGAACAACCTTTCCTTCCTAGAACTGCAATTCAATCTCCCTAAAGAAATGTTCTTCTCAAAAAAGAAGCTGGCAGGGAAGTTTGAGATTTCTCCCAAATGTTAACTGGCTAAGTTGCTATCCCGATCTGATTCCTACTTCCTAATGCATACCTACACTGCTTAGAGCGACAGAAAGTTTAAAGCCAGTTATCCAGCTGAAGTTACCACCTTCTGACCATCAATGTTTTAAAATGAGCTGGTTAACACAAACCTGTCCTCTGGTCCAGATTTCCAGCAGTGTACAGGTGCTGGGGGTGCAATGTGACACAGGGAAAACAGCCTATAGTAACTTATGTTCAATGATTACATGAATGCTGTAAAAGCCCTATGACAGGTACTTCATTTTTCAGAGGTATTCAAGAGAAATTTCTCGCCAGTTTGGCTATTCAAATGCATTTTCTTACAACAAATTGTTCAAATGTGACCTTTATCTCTATACTACAAACAACTCAACTGTCACATGAGCCTGGAAAGAATCTGTGTGTTAAGGAAATCATTGCTTCTTGACCATAATCCCAAGAACNATCTTCCCAACCCAGAGATCGAACCCAGGTCTCCCACACTGCAGGCAGATTCTTTACCAGCTGAGCAACAAGGGAAGACCAAAAAGACCAAAAATACTGGAGCAGGTAGCCTATCTCTTTTTCAGGGGATCTTCCCAACCAGGAATCAAACTGGGGTCTCCTGCGTTGCAGGTGGATTCTTTTAACAACTGAGCTATCAGGGAAGCCCCCAAGAATTAGCTAGACTCTTCCCAAACTGAAAGATGAGAATAAGTTCTCAAGCAAGCTTAAGCAGAAAAGGGAAATTTAGTATAAGGATACACAGAGCTCAGGGACGCAAATGCAGCCAGGCCTCAAGAAGGTGGTGGAACCACGGACAAGAAAGCTATCAGAGATTAGGGCAGCCCTTCTCTATGGGAAGCTTCTTGCTTTTCTTTCATCAGCTCTACTTTCTCCACTTCATCATCCACATGCTTAGTAAAAGGTGTCCAAACAGTTCTAGGCAGTGAGCATTTTCCTGTGTTACAAACATGGGTATTGGGAGTGGAGGAAGGGAAAAGGAAGGGCCGTTCCCAGGCAAGAGGGAATCTCAGTCACATGGAGTCCATGTTATGAGGGGTATGAGAGCATAAAGGCTGTGGGCACAAGAGAAGGTGACTGTAGCTTGTGAAAAGAATGCAGGACTACTGGGTTTTCACTTAACCTTTTCCGTTCACATCTGTCTTATTCTTCTGCTCCAAGAAGCCTGGTTCTCAAGGACACAGGGCAGGATAAAATTAGAATACCGCATAATTAATAACCTACTTTATCCCACTTCACACACACAATAGTTTCAAAGTAACATTAATACTACCACTATCAATGTAATTACTGAGAACAGTTAAAACTGGGTTTTTACATATGTTCTCTGCATTGTCCCATTGTTATAGTTGTCTATAGCTACACTGGTGGCTCAGTGGTAGAGAATCCACTTGCCAATGCAGGAGACGTAGGTTTGCTCCCAGGGTCAGGAAGATCCCCCTGAGAAGGAAATGGCTACCCACTCCAGTATTCTTGCCTGGGAAATCCCAAGCACAGGAGAGTCTGGGGGGCTACAGTCCATGGGGTCGCAAAGAGTCTGACGCAACTTACCAACCAAACAACAACATAGCTACATTATACAAGTGTACAGCCTTTTTGCCCTACAGTTTCTGTGTTACCTCTCACTCTGTCTTAGTCGGACACAACTGAACCAAATTAGCATGCACACACACAGTCTTAGTTCTGTGAGTAACCTTATATTTAATGTTCACACCAGTCCTTGTGTTGATATTTTTCTAGTCATTTTGATTATCTTAATTGTGAATTTAAAAAAATTTTTTTTTTGCAGCACCATGCAGCTTGTGGGATATTAGTTCCCTGACCAGGGATCAAACACACAGCCTTGACAATGAGAGTGTGGAGTCCTAACCACTGGACCACCAGGAAATTCCCATAACCAATTTCATTAACTGTGACTTTAAAAAAAAAGTCTTTATTGAATTTGTTACAGTACTACTGCTGTTTTATGTTCTGGCTTTCTGGCCATGAGGCATGTGGGATCCTAGCTCCCCAACCAGGGACCGAACCTTCACCCCCTGCTTTGGAAGAAGAAGTCTCAAACCACTGGACCACCAGGGAAGTCCCCAGCTGTGACATTTTAAGAATATCTTTCAAAATTATATTAGCAGGGTTCTCCAAAGAAACAAAACCAATAGGCTATTGTGCATGTGTGTGCCTGTTTATGTGCGTGTATGTGTATTTATTACAGGGAATTAATTCAGGCAAATATGAAAGCTGAAAAGTCCTAAGATCTGCAGTTAGCAATCTGGAGACCTAGGAGAGCTGATGCTATTAGTTCCAGTCCAAAGCCAACAGGTTCAGTTCTCAAGAAAAATCAATGTTTCTGTTTGAGTTTGAAGGTGGGGAAAAAAACAATGTCCCAGCTTACTCCCAGGAGGGTCAGCCATTTTTTCATTCAGACCTTCAACTGATTGGATGTGGCCCACCCACATTAGGGACCACAATCTGCTTTAATCAGTCTACTGATTTAACTGTTAATCTCATGTCTGACCAAATATCTGTGGCCCATGTAAGCTGATATACAAAATTACCCATCACAGAAGCAGAAGGCAGGAATACTTTTTGATCCCCTTAACATTTGGAAAACCCCATGGATGGAGGAGCCTCGTAGGCTACAGTCCACGGGGTCGCAAAGAGTTGGACACAACTGAGTGACTTCACTTTAACATCAACAAGAAGTCATTCATTCTGCTGGCTCATTCACAAGGCCAGACCTAGTAATGGTGCTGGTATTATATGAAAGGGTGCAATTTAAAGAGCATTACATGTACTATCCCATCTCCAAACAAACCACAGTCCATATATCCAGAAACTGAGGCTTTGAGAAGTAAAGCATTTTATCCCATGTCATAGAGGTAAGTAATGAAATGAGGATTTGAATAAAGATCTTCTTGATTTCCAACACTTTGCTCTTAACCACTATGCTAGATATCCTGGAGAAAACACGGGCTTACAAGGATAGAAGGTGATGCTTTCTATCCTGTGGTACACAGTTCAACTAAGTGATAATTACATGTGCTCCAAGCCTCACAATCTCTTTATGTATACTTTGAAAAAAACAGATTTAAAATAGTAGGTAAGTGAGAAAAGAATAATCCTCTTTATCACCAAATTTTTTTTAGCCATGCTGGGGAGCTTGTGGGACCTTAGTTTCCCTACCAAGGATTGAACCCAGGCCCTTGGCAGTGAAAGTGCCAAGTCCTAACTGCTAGACCACCAGGGAGTTCCACATGACCAATTTTTAGATTTGCTTACTGTAATGTAAAACTTCAGGAAGCTCATTTCTCCATTTCTAGAGTCCACAAATAGTGGTATGTGGGTTATTAAAGCTGTGATACTTAAAACAATTAAAAGAGAAAAATAATTTTGGACAAAATATACATATAAAACGGCATACATAAAATATATGTACAGTTCAAAGAGTAATAAAATAAACACTCATGGACCCATCTTTCTACCTGAATTGTATCTACTAATTTCTACTACTTTTGGAAATTAGAAGTAGATGGAAATATTTTGTACATGTGTTTATCTATGAAAGTGAAAGTGAAGTAGCTCAGTTGTGTCTGACTCTTTGCGACCCTATGGACTGTAGCCCCCCAGGCTCCTCCGTCCATGGGATTTTCCAGACAAGAATACTGGAGTGGGTTACCATTTCCTTCTCCAGGGGATCTTCAGAGCAGTGACCTTATAAGAAGAGATAGGAAAGCTGGCTTTCTGCTCTCCTGTGAGCGCACAACGAGAAGCTGGCTGTCCATGAATCAGGAAGTGGCTTCTCACCAGATACTAGATCTGCTAGTACTTTGACCTTGGACTTCCCAGCTTCTGCATCTGTGAGAAATAAATTCGTGTTGTTTCTAAGCCACCTGGTCATTGGTGCTCTGTGTTAGCAGCTCAAACGAACTATGGAGAAAGGTCTTAGAAGAGAAATATGAGGAAACTAGGCAATGGCCAAGTCACAGATGAGATTGTCTCAAGAATGAAAGCACGTAAGGTAGGGCTGAGAAAAATTATTCAAAAGTGTTCAGTTTCAGCAAGGTGAAAAATAAATCCTAATGTTTAATTTTTATGTAGCTAGATAATGTTTTGAAATTAATTTGAAAGCTTTTCCTCCTATATTTTCTCTTTTTTACCCCATTGCACACTGGCTGCTCTCCTTCCCAAGCCACTCAAATGGAAGAAAGTCCTGCACTCCATTGTTTCAAGGGAAATGTGCCTGTAAGATGTCCTGGGTAAGCTCAGAGGAGAAAGAGGATTCGCAGAGGCTGTAGAAGAGAGCCAGGGATTGGCTGAAAGAAGCAGAGGGACTTGGAAGAAGTTAGAGGCAAAGAGGCACTTGATGTAAGAGAAAAGAGTGGGAGAGAGCAAGAGAGAGAGAATTTCCCAGGACTGGGGAGGAGGAGTGAGACAGGTGCATGATGGAACTGCCTCCAGAAGCACAGCAAGCTCCCAGAAGGAAGGGAAAAGCTGGGATCCCAGGGGCAGTGGCTCCTAGGTTCTCCCTAAGTTCCATGTCCAAAGAGGCACTTACCTTGGAGAGCCTCTGGTGGGAGAGCAATGGACACCCCAGCAGGAACTTGGGCGAGCAGATGACAAGGACCAGGGGTCACCATCAGAGTCTGACTCATATGTAGCCTCCGAATCTCAAAGAGACTCCAAGTAAAAAACCCCAAATGTGTGCGTCTAAATCTAGTGTCAGAGCCCTCCCTCTTATAATCACCATGCCTTTCTGGTCCTGATGGTTTAAAGTTTATCCAAATAACTTATACGGAAAAGAAAGAAAGAATCAAAACATGTGTGAATGTTTGTATACATACACACACACACACACATACCTTCAATAAGCATATAATCCTCCTTTTCCAGATTTTGTGGGATTTTATCTGCATCTTCTAGTGAACAGTCAAGTCCAACAATTCTTTTGACCTGGTCTAGAAAAAGTTGCCAGGATAGAAACAATAATAACAACAATAATAAGGCAGACTTGGAGGGAAAAGTTCTCATAAGAAGAGAGATGAAAAATGATGATTCATTTTCTCTGCATACCCAGGAATGGGTTAATAGTAGTCAGTGGGGGTCACTGATAGAAAAGGGAGAAACAAAGAGAGTGTGGGGTGGAGAAGAAGAATGCAAATAAAGGTAGAGCAAAAAGAGAGAAAAAGCTTGATATAGAGGAAAAAAACATGGAGGGAAGGATATGATGGGCAGAAAGCAGAGCGTTGAGTGTGTCCCCAGCAATCCAGCCCCAGGAAATCCCATTAGGCAGCAAAAATGAGATTATTGTATTTTCACTTTGCCACTATATGCGAATGACTCAATTTAACTGCTAAACATGTTGTTATTGAATTCTGGGAAATCCCCTTCATAAAATGTAATATTTTTGTGACAATATTGTCAGCAATACCAGATTGCTTTCCTATTTTGGTTAAGCTTTTATCTGAGTCTAGTATATGTCATCCACTCTCAGATTCCAAGTGATTGCTTTTATGTAATTTTTGTGTAAGCAAGAAATAATCACATGCTTAGAAATGTGAGAAATGTGTTAACCTTCCCATTATTTTTCCATGCCCAGGAGAATTAAAGGGTGGGCCAAAATGGGGAATGCAATTATTTCTCATGATGAATTTTTATTTATGTTAATATCCTTGAGAGCCTACATATCTGTTATTAACCACATTCATTTGTTTTGTCCCAGCCTTTATATCCTGTAGCTTTAATCCTTCTACTTTTAGAAGCTTTTTGCATAAACTGACAAAGACTTTTAAAGCCTATAAACAAAGGATTGTGAAATCACACTTTCTATCTCTGACACACTTACTACTCTTTGGTCACATCATTGTAATTCCAATCAAATTTAATTTAAAAAAAAAGTGGAAACTCCACCCCTGCAGTCCCTAATACTATTCTATCAAAGTGGAATTCCATGTATTTTTTTTTATTTCCTAAATTTCTATTCATTTAGATGACTACTCAGATGCATAGCTCTCTCTCCTCCAGAATTCATCAGTGAGAATTAAGGAGGGAAGCAAATGGAGGGACTGTTTGGTATGATCCATCAGTCATAAACAATGCACACAGTCCAGATCACAGCCATGCAGAAATCTGCTCTATCCAGCCTCTTAGTCTAGACAGTGCTGTATGGTTAAGGACAACAGTGACTTTCTCAGGTATGAAGACTTTGTCTGAGGAGTCAGTCAGCAAGAGGATTAGTGTGATGATTAATCTTCTGTGTCAACTTGGCTGGGCCACAGTAAACAGATATTTGGTCAAACATTATGGCAGATGTTTTGGTGCTGCTGCTGCTGCTAAGTCACTTAGTCGTGTCCGACTCTGTGTGACCCCGTAGACGGCAGCCCACCAGGCTCCCCTGTCCCTGGGATTCTCCAGGCAAGAACACTGGAGTGGGTTGCCATTTCCTTCTCCAATGCGTGAAAGTGAAAAGTGAAAGGGAAGTCACTCAGTCATGTCTGACTCTTTGCGACCCCATGGGCCACAGCCTACCAGGCTCCTCTGTCCCTGGGATTTTCCAGGCAAGAGTACTGGAGTGGGGTGCCATCGCCTTCTCTGGATGTTTTGGTGAAGGCATCTTAAATGTGATTTACATTTAAATCAGTGGGCTTTGAGTGAAGCAGATTGTCCTCCATAATGTGGGGGCCTCACCAGATCAGTTGAAGCCATAATAGAAAAAAGACTAAGATCCTCTGAGGAACAGGGAATTATGCCTCCGGATATCCTTTTGAACACGAATTACAGCCTCAACTCCTCCCTGGATCTCTCGCCTGTCCACCTGCTCTCCAGATTTTAGACGTATCAGCCCTCAAACGGCACCCCACTCCAGTACTCTTGCCTGGAAATCCCCATGGACAAAGGAGCCTGGTGGGCTGCAGTCCATGGGGCTGCTAAGAGTCGGACATGACTGAGCGACTTCACTTTCACTTTTCACTTTCATGCATTGGAGAAGGAAATGGCAACCCACTCCAGTGTTCTTGCCTGGAGAATCCCAGGGATGGGGGAGGCTGGTGAGTTGCTGTCTACAGGGTCACACAGAGTCGGACACGACTGAAGCGACTTAGCAGCAGCAGCAGCCCTCAAAATTGTATGAGTCATTCTCTAAAGATAAATAACTCTCTGTTTATACACACACATGGACACACACACACACTACACACACTATTGGTTCTGTTTCTCTGTAGAACCCTGACTGATGCAAATAGGTGGGGTCTAATTCGCAATTACAAACCATTGATCGGCTGGGCTTATTGTCCACTACTGAGTCACTGCTGATATCAAGGTTTGTCCACAACTGAAAAGCAGGCACAGAAATCATATTCTAAGACCATTTTCCTGAATTACACTTTTTTTTTAAACTGCCATATCAAAAGAGTTACCTATGTAAATTAAGATCTCTCAGGAGATACTTTTGCTTGAAGCAAGGTGATACCTGAACACCCCATATGCATCCATTTTAAAGACCTCCAGCAAAGCAGGTGACCTCAAATGGGACAGAGATATTGAGGCAAAAAAAGATAAAGGTCCCTATATTGATAGGGGCTTTCCTGACGGCTCAGTGTAAAGAATCTGCCTGCCAGTTTGGAGACTCAGGTTCATTCCCTGGATCAAGAAGATACCCTGGAGGAGGAAATGGCAACCCAGTCCAGTCTTCTTGCCTGGAGAATTCCATAGACTAAGGGGCCCGGTGGGCTACAGTACACTGGGTCGCAAAGAGTTGGACAACTTAGCAACTGAGCACAAGGATGATATTGATATAAACCCAGTCATTGCAGGTGTATCAGTTAGTTTTTGCTGTGTAACACTTCACCCCAAATATAAAGATTTAACATTCTTACTATTGCTCCCAAGTCTGTGGTTCCGTGAGCAGTTCTGCAGTCAGCCCTGGAGCTGGCTGGTGCTTTGTCTAAGATGACTGACTCGAATATCTGGCCAGAAGGGCTGGCTGTCCATTGGTGCCAGCTGAACTCCACGTCTCTCGTTGTTCTTCAGTTTTCCTTGGTCTTATTCATGTGGAGGCAAGGGTTTCTATCAGAAAAAGAGGCAAAGCCCCAGTGCACAGGCACTTTCCAAGCCTCTGATTGTGGATCACATCACACTTATTTATGTACCAATGGTTAAAGCCACACTGCCATGCCCAGATTTAGGGAAATGGGAAGAATGGCAAGGTCACATAAGTAATCATGGTAGTCACGTTGCAAAGAGGCATTTAGATAGGGAGGGGAGGAACTTTGGGCCACATTTCACCACCCACAGACCCCTCAGTGGAGCCACGGTAGTGTACACGTGAGGAAAGGGTGGCCAGCTGGCAAATGACCTCTCTGAGAAATGCATTAAAAGAAATGGTAAAAATTAAATGGAGGCTACAGTGATTAGGGCTTCCCTGGTGGCTCAGAGGTTAAAGCATCTGCCCGCAATGCGGGAGACCTGGGTTCGATCCCTGGGTCGGGAAGATCCCCTGGAGAAGGAAATGGCAACCCACTCCAGTATTCTTGCCTGGAGAATCCCATGGACGGAGGAGCCTGGCAGGCTACAGTCCACAGGGTCACAAAGAGTCGGACACGACTGAGCGACTTCACTTCACTTCACTTCACAGTGATCAGGAGGGCCAAAGATGATTTTATTTCTTACTTAGGTTCTTTTAAAAAGCTGAGACATAATGGAAAAGAATCAATGACATGTCAGAGACTCAAGATTTTGTAAAAAGAAGAGGTGCACAGGTGAGGTGAGGTCAAGCCAGGGAAAGTCTCCTTTTATCTGCTTCACAAATTGGACTCTGTGGAAAATTCTGTTTAAAAAAAAGTAAAAGGATTCCATTTACTGAAAAACCTTTGCATAAAGTCAGTACCTTCCTAAAGGAAGAGTACTTTTGAGACTTTGAGACTCAAAAGCAAATGGGCAGAGAGACTTACACAGAAAAGGACTGAGGTCAGAGGATGGAGAGGCAATACATGGGAGAGGAGTCAGCTCTTGAAGATCAGCAGCAGGGGTGATGACCCTGGGGGATGGGAGGGAGTCATGGGGAAGAGCTCTGACTAGGGCGGCCTTGAGGGCACTGATTGGGGGTGGATCAGAGATGGTGAGGGGAGTGAGGAGTTCAGCAGTCCTTTGCAGAGGGTAATAAGTGCATTTTGCCATCTTTCTCCAGCCTTTCAACTCCAGGGTGGTCCAGGTATGCGTGGGGGGTCAGCCTCAGTGTACAGATTGCGGGAGAGCAGACTGGAAGTCAACAAGGTTGGGACTGGGTGGTAGCCCGTCTAACTAGAAGTGCCCCCGGAGCCTGCTCTGGTCGGAAGGCGAATCCGAGTGGTTGGAGGGCTTGGAGCTTGCACACGTAGTTCAGTGAGTGTGAGGCCAGAGTTGCTAACTGCTAAGTAGATTTTGGTGCAACTTGACATCTAGATGGATGCAGTGCAAAATCATGTCCTATACATCAGATTCCAAGGGCGCTGAGGCTTTCTCCGTCGCACAGGCAAAGCATTCGATGTTTGAGTGCAAAGGGAAAAAAAAATTACCAAATCCCAGCTGCTTCCCTTGCTGTGCTGTGTGTGCTAAATCGCTTCATTCGTGTCTGACTCTTTGTGAGCCTGTAGACTGTAGCCCGCCAGGCTTTTCTGTCTAAGGGATTCTCCAGGTAAGAATATTGGAGTGGGTTGCTATGCCCTCCTCCAGAAGATCTTCACCGACCCAGGGATCAAACCCTCCTCTCTTACATCCTCTGCCTTGTCAGATGGGTTCTTTACCACTAACACCACCTGGGAAGCCCTCCCCTTGCTTTACACCAAGTGGTTTGATTGGGAAGGATCTTCTGATCTGTGGGCTACAGATTTTAAATGAATCAGATGACACAGGCTTCTCATTTGCATGTGATAAAATATTTATAATGGTAATTTACTAGAGAACAAGGACCAAGGCTGGCGTGGATCTATTAGGAAAACGGCGTGCTCCTTTGATCCCTTCCTTGTTTCATCCCCATAGCAGCTCTTTCCTGGATTCTTTCCTAAATTCATAAAAGGAGAAGGTTTGAGGAAATGAACTCAGCGGTTTTGTGCAGAGGAAAAGGCACAAACTTTCCCCCACTGCAGACCCAATTTTAAACCCAGCCATCCAGGAGTTTGGGGGAGAATGGATACATGTATATATATGGCTGAGTCCCTTGGCTGTTCACCTGAAACTATCACAACATTATCAGCTATACCCCACCACAAAATAACAAGTTAAAAAAAAAAAGTGAAACTGGCCACTCTGAGTTACTAATACACAAGGAGCAGATGTCTGCTAACAGCTCATGGGAGTCTGGGGAACAGCCCTCTCTGGACGCACACTCTGCTGAGAAGGCACCATCACACCGTCTAAATAGCAGTCTGCATGAAGTAAATTTTGCCCGCGGCTCTTCAGATTTTTGACAGACTGGGGAGTCATGAGCACCTGTTTCCACAGGAACCTCGTGAACTGAGAGTGGCCAGACTCACCTAGTGACAAGTGAGCAACAGTGGGTAGGGCAGGGGGCCTGCCAAGTCGGGTCATGGGCGAGTCAGCTGGGGAAGGTCAGACTCCTGCTGCGACTCTGATGCACTGAGGGCCCAGCAGAGGATGGCAGGCCTGTTTTTTTTCTCTTGCTCTTCATCTCAGACTGAAGAGCTGAGATTAATCCCCTGTCTGAAAGGAAGCTCTTCCTTGCCCTGGTGGCACCCACAAACCTGATGGTGGCCCCAGTCTGAAGATTTCTCTGTGCCGAGGATGATAAGACAGAAGAGTTGAGGGAGGACCTTGTCCTGCCAGGTGGCGGGGGTGTTCTGCAAGAGGACAGCTCTCTCTGCTCCCTCCCTCCTATCAGCCACTCCCGAAATATGATCATAAAGTGACGGGGGCTAGGCACAAACCCTGGGCACAAACTGGCTTAGGAACCTGGAGGTGCTAGGACTGATCCCTAAACTGATGAAGCCAAGCATCCTTCTCGCAGCTCTTCTGACCTCTCACTGCTATTTCAGCCCAACTAGGGGCAATTTCCGGGGAAGGCAATGGCACCCCACCCCAGTACTCTTGCCTGGAAAATCCAATGGACAGAGTAGCCTGGTGGGCTGCAGTCCATGGGGTCGCTAACAGTCGGATAGACTGAGCAACTTCATTTTCACTTTTCTCTTTCATGCATTGGAGAAGGAAATGGCAACCCACTCCAGTGTTCTTGCCTGGAGAATCCCAGGGATGGGGGAGCCTGGTGGGCTGCCATCTATGGGGTCACACAGAGTCGGACACGACTGAAGTGACTTAGCAGCAGCAGCAGCTGTCTCTTATACACATCTAGACTACAAATGGTATCAGGATTCAAATTCAGGCAGTCTCAGTTTAGCAACAACTGATATAACTATCAAGGCCTATATGCAGAAAAAAGCCAGAAGAACCTGTTTTAGTCTACGGGTAGGTGTGTTGCAACCTGAAGTTTAGCAGAAAGGGTGTGACCTAGAATACTTCCTGACAGGTTTGCTTGAGTGAAAAGCCCCTAATGTTGGGAAAGACTGAAGGCAGAATGGGTAACAGAGGATGAGATGGTTGGATGGCATCACTGACTTGATGGACAGGAGTGTGAGCAAGCTCCAGGAGATGGCAAAGTGCAAGGAAGCCTGGCGTGCTGCAGTCATGCCTGGAGAATCCCAGGGATGGGGGAGCCTGGTGGGCTGTCATCTATGGGGTCACACAGAGTCGAACACGACTGAAGTGACTTAGCAGCAGCAGCAGCATAGTTAAATAAGTTTGGAAGAACAGTGCGTATTCCATCTCCACCTTCCACTCAAATCTGGAAGGGACATATTAACATATCAGGAATGTTTTAAATGTGAAGGAATCTTTTAAATTCTTGTAGTTCTTTAAAAATCTTGTAAATTCTGAGAAACTCTGGATTTCCCCAACATATTTGACCATCAGAAACTTTCACGTGGCCTGTTTCAACCTGAGTGCAACTTGTCTTCCCCTGGGGAAATGCCAGCACAGGTGCCTGCTGGTGACTAGGGCATAAATGGAAGCTTTCCTGATCAGTGATGCTGATGGAGCACAGTCTGAATGATCAAACCTCTAGACTCCTGAGAAAAGTAGAGGTTCAGGAGGTTGGAGGGGAACGGGGACAGTCAGAGGAGTCTAGTCAAGGAGCTGGGCAGAGGTGAGAGACAACACAAAGAAGTTTGCTTTGCTGGTCCAAGGCAATACTACCTTCAGCTGTGCAACTTGGGTGGTGGTTTCCAGGAGGAAACCATGAAAAATAAAGCATAAGAGCCTGTTACTTGGTTTGTGTTTTAACCAGTTGGAGTCTCTTAGTTCAGGCTACTGTAACAGAAAGCCACAGACTGGAGGCTTAAACAACAGACTTTCATTGCTCACAGTTCTGGAGGCCAGGAAGTCCATGTCCTGGCAGATTTGGTGTCTGCTGAGGGCTCTTTTCCTTGCTTGCAGATGGCTACCTTCTCACTGTGCGCTCACATGAATAGAGAGAGAAAACTCCAGTCTCCCCCTCTTCTTGGAAGGACACTAGTCACATTATAGGGGCTTCATCCTAATGAATTCATCTAAACCTACCTACCTCCCAAAGGCCCCACTTCCAAATACTATTACATTGGGGATTAGGGCTTCTACATATGAATTTTGACGGGGCATAAATATTCAGTCCACAGCAGTCTCATTAACAATGATTGCCTTAACAATTATTGTACAAAATTTTGTTGTCCTATTATGTTTACGAATACAAGCTGCTAAGCAAAATGTGTCAGCGCATTGTGAAACTGACCCTAACCAGCATCTGAACATGGACCCTTTTCTTACACCGTCTACAAAAATTAACTCAAAATGGATTAAAGATCTAAATGTAAGACCTGAAACTATAAAACAACTTAGAAGAAAACATAGAGGAAACCTTCATGATATTGGAATCGGCAATGATTTCTTGAATATGGTATCAAAAGTACAGGCAACAAAAGTGAAAGCAAAAATAGACAAATGGGACTACACCAAACTTAAAAACTTCTGTGCAGCAAAGGATGCAATCAGGAGAGTAAAAGGCAACATACAAAATGTGAGAAAATATTTACAAAGCATATATCTGATTAAGGATTAATATCTAGAATATATAAATAATTCATACAACTCAGTAACAACAACAAAAACACCCACAAAAGACCCAGTTTTAAAATGAAGGAAGAACTTTAATGGATATTTGTCCAAAGAAGATGTAAAAATGACCAAGAAAAGATAAAAAGGTGCTTAACATCACTAATCATCAGAGAAAGCAAATAAAAATCACAATAAGGTATCACCTCACACTCTTTAGGATGGCCACTATCAAAACGAAAAGGCAAGCAAACAAAAAGAAAATAGCAAGTGTTGGGAAGGATCTGGAGATATTAGAACATTTGCACACTGTTGATGGGATTGTAAAATGTGTAGCTGCACTAGGAAAGAGTATGGAGTTTCCTCAAAAGAATAAAAATAGAACTACCACATGATTTAGTAATCCCACTTCTAGGTATATATCCAAAGTAATTTAAAATCATCTTGAAGAGCTATTTGCACACCCATGTCCAGTGCAAATTTGCACACATCCATAGATGAACAGATATAGATACAATGGAATTCTATTCCATTTAAAAAAGAAGGAAGTCCTGTCATTTGCCAAAACACAGAAGAACCTTGAGGATATTATGTTATGTAAATAAGCCAACCACAAAACACAAATGCTACATGATTCTACTTATATGAGGTATCTGCTGCTGCTGCTGCTAAGTCACTTCAGTCGTGTCCGACTCTGTGTGACCCCATAGACGGCAGCCCACCAGGCTCCCCCATCCCTGGGATTCTCCAGGCAAGAATACTGGAGTGGGTTGCCATTTCCTTCTCCAATGCATGAAAGAGAAAAGTGAAGGTTAAGTCGCTCAGTCTGTCCGACTGTTAGCGACCCCATGGACTGCAGCCCACCAGGCTACTCCGTCCATTGGATTTTCCAGGCAAGAGTACTGGGGTGGGGTGCCATTGCCTTCCCCGTATGAGGTATCTAACATAGTCAAATTCATAGAAACAGAAAGTAGGAAGGTGGTTATCAGGGGCTGGGGGAAGGGAAACGGGGAGTAGTTTAATGAGCAGATTTCAGTCATGCAAGATGAAACAGCTATAGAGATTACTGTGTAACAATGTGTGTTTAGTTGACACTATCATATTGCACACCTAAAAATAAGATGGCAAGTTTATGTTATGTGTTTTTTACCACACGCCAAAAAAAAAAATGCCTTGTCCAGTAACCTCCTCAGATTCTGCTTTGAGTAATGTTCCTCAAGCAGTACCTTCCAGTCAGAGCCTGGGTGACTTATTTTCCAAGTTCCTTCTAGAAAAGAAATATAAAACTGACTTTTCCGGGTACTTCAAAAGCTATAATGATGGAAGAGAAACCATCCTGACCTCAAGGAGTCAGGCAGGGCAGTTCAGGGCAAATACAGGGAGCTGTATTTGCAAGTAAGGACATGACAGCCCAGAGTAACACTGGTAGAGTGGGGAGGAGGTGGTGCCAGAGGAAGCTGCCCTGAGGAAGGGCAGAGCTGGGGCCAAGAGCCACTCTACAGGCTGGTATGCAGCCTGGAGACAGAGGAAGGTCACCAGGACAACTGGAAAAGCCCCCATAGCAGTGGAAGGACAAGTAAGGGCTCCCTTTCAGAGAGGAAGCCTTTAGTTCTGGGAATGACACTGCCAGAATGAATGAGATTCAGAATCCAACAAGGGCTACGCACTGTTTCTAAAAGCCGACACTGGTAAATTGCTTGATATTTAATCCTCAAGAGGGTCAAAGTTAATCTCCATTTTTGAGTCCTTTGAGACAGACTTTAAAGTTGAACTCAAAGTTTTTTAGGTTTTCAAGTTTTTAGGTACTACTACAGGAAAAAAAATATATATATATACTTTTATATATTTATACTTTATATATATATACTTTTTTCTGTAGTACCCACACATACACACACATATATATAATTATGTATATTGTGGCTTAGTTGCTAAGTTGTGTTCAACTCTTGTAACTCCAAGGACTGTAGCCTACCAGGCTTCTCTGTGATGTGATCATCCAGGCAAGAATACTGGAGTGGGTTGTCATCTCCTTCTCCAGGGGATCTTTTTGACCTGGGGATTGAACCAGTGTCTCCTGCTTGGTAGGTGGATTCTTTACCACTGAGCCACCTGGAAAGCCCAATTGTATATATATATATAAATATATATATAAAGATGTGTATAAGAGACAGCAGTTAAGTTTAAAAAAAATAAACTTTCAAAAACTGTGGAAAAACTATTTTACAAAGTCACTGAAGACTGTTGAAGCAAGAAAACCAGTGCAACTATAGCAATGTTGTACACTTTTTAGTGTGGGAGAAAATAATAAAAAGTAAAAAAGATTTTTTTTATTATCAGATAATAAAACATATCATGAAGATACAATAATTAAAACAGTATGGTATTGCTCAAAGAATAGGCAGCTCAATTATCCAAAATACAAAGGCCAGAAACAGATATACATACACAGACACACACACATTTACTATATGATAAAAGTTGGAATATGCAATAGATAGGTCTTCCCTGTAGCTCAAATGGNAGACAGCCCCGCACCCCCCTGACCCCCAGCCACAGTGATTATTGCTCATATCATGAGGAAATCATATCTTGGGAAAGTCATAACAGTCCAAAGCATTCCCCGGAATAAATGCACCTATACACTTCAGTCCTCACAGTGTAGTCATTTTGGATGAATCAAGGAATCACACATTTGACATTTCCAGAAATTACTAGGCAATTTGCTGTTTAATCCTGTATCTGGAAAGCCTTTGAAATTGAGTCACTCTAATGCTTGAGACCCTAACTCAGTTATTCTTCAAAAGAAAAAGGGTTAAGTGAGAGAGGGAAATGTGAAGAGTTACCAGTAAGTGCCAGGGCCCAGCATTTCACACTCTTGAGGAACATACACCCTATTAAAAGAGAAAAAACATTGCCCAGCTCTCTGGCATCCACTTGTTACTCAAGTAAGTATAAAACTAAGTAGATTTATGGAAATACTTATTATATTACTGTAAAAAAAAAAAAACAAAATTACAGATTCAAAGAAAATCACAGCTAAAAATCATTCAAATTAAAATCATTCATTTTATGTGATAAATGATGCTGTTGCACTGAATTCTGTCCACCCAACTATGGTGCCAACTGCAAAGATGCAGGTTCTCTGAGTTCAGCTTGCTTCCTTCTACCAATTTCCACACCATTTTTTTGTCCTATCATCAGGGAAGAGCTCTGGTAGAGCTGCTTGCACCTCCTCTGTTGTAAATGCAAACTTGGCAGCAGAGATAACACAGAACCATTGGATTATAAGGTAGTGCTTCAAACCATCAGGAACATTATATGATAATTTGCTTAGGTCACCATCAAAGAACATTCAAAATTATAAGACTCCCCAGAACACATCTTTAGGTCATAGTCTGACAAAAATTTCCAAAGCCCAAACCTGAGGTACCTTTTCTGTACCACAGCTCCCTTTGGTGGTCTGGTGAAGCTTCAGAATTGCATGTTGCATAAAAAAAAAAAACCATAAGATTGCAAAGGAAACCAATTATATTGAAATTTAGCTATCAATATATTAAAAAATGAAAATGTGGTATTAATACATGCTTCTTTATGAATATATTATTCACAGGATCTAGTGGCAGGTCTGATAACATAATTTCTAAGTAGTAATGAGTATAATTGATAGTTTGTGATATCTTCAACGATGGTAAAGTGATATAAAAAATATCTGTGATGTCTCTAAATGTCAAAGTCACCAATTTTACTAATATTTCATAAAACTATGAATTTATAATATCTCATATATTTCAGAAGAGGTTAGAGAACATAAAGATACAACTTTTCCCAAGATTAGCAACCTCTTGAAATCTGTCCTCAGACCTCTAAGGGGTCCCAAGGACCCTAGACAAGGATGCTTGGTCTAAATCTTACCCAAATAAAATGGTTAAAATTATATACATGTATTCAAGATTAAAGGCAAGCTTGGATGATTAAGGAGCTGCCCTGGCCCTGAACCCAGCACTCCTGGGCAGCAGATCTCTGAGCCTCTGTGGCAACATACCGTGGAGGTGAACTGTCCTGAGAAGGCTCTTACTTCGATCTTCTCCTTCACCTTTTTCTCTTCAAAGATTCACTGCAAGGTGAGGTATGTATCTGCCACTTAGCCTTCAGGAACTCCTCCCTGGGAGGAGCTCAGCATTTTACAGTGCACTTGTATGGATTCCAAGTCAGGAAGAAAGGCCCTAAAGAGATTCTGCTCATTTCCTATGAGGGAGGGGGTAACTACAATAGAGTACAGGGACCTCCTGGTTGTTAGGCAATGGGTCATGAAGAAGTGGGGGCCAGAAGACCTCCAGAGCAAGAGACACCCAGTCAGTCACCTGATTGTTCTCTCTACCCACCCTCTGGCTGGGAAGGGCTGAAATGCCCTAGGATTGCTAGGCAACAGGATAGAATTCACTGATAATGGTACCCAGAAATCTGTTACACCCTTGGTAGTCTGGCATGCTGTGTGTGTGTATGATGTGACCCATCCCTTCCCTGGAGGTCTAGAAAGGGGCAGAAAAAGTCAAATTTCTAAAATAACTTAAAGGGGAATTTGGGGTTCCAGCAAGGCTGACAATGAAGGCTAGGCTTCACTGTAGTATGTTGAAGCCACCCTTTCCCTCATCTCTTTGGGGTGTCCCGCTCCTTCCCACACTATTTTGACATCCTATCAAAATCTGCTCTCCATTCATGGTCAAGATGCTAAAAGTGACTAGTAAACAAATCCATTGTTAAGAATCCAAGTGATAAGACTTCCCAGCTGCTTCCAACAGTGTGGAGAACAGGCAGATTGTGAAACAAGCTCTCTGCATCAACCCCAGGTCAGCCTCTCAGTAACTGTGTGACAGCGCTCTCTGACCCTCAGCCTCCATTTCTGTAACATAAAGAAGTAAATCCCATCAGAGTCACCAGGAGCATCAGACCTCCCAACCTGAATCTAACCAGGAGAAGCCTATCCGAAAATCTAAATTGAGGTACATTCTGCAAACAACTGATTTGAATGCTTCAAAATGTCATCAGCAGGAAAGACCAAAAAGGTGGGGGGTGGGGTGGGGGAGTGGGAGACTGTTTTAGAGGAAAGCATACTAAGAAGTTACGACATGACTAAATTCAGGTGTGAGCCTTGATTTAAGAAATAAAAAGTCAAAACACGTTATCCAGTCTAATGGGAAAATTTGAATACGGAGTTAATACTGTTGTATAAATGTAAAATGACCCAGGTTTGATTGTAGTATAGGGTTACCTAGCAGAATGCCCTTTTCCTCAGGAGATATATGCTGAAATACGGCAAAATGTGAACTGATGAATCCAGGTCTATGGGTGTTAACTCTATTAATTTTACAATTTTTATGTAGGTTTGTACATTTTCAAAATAAGAGAAGAAAAGGTGTACAGACGTCTCTTCACACAGGGCCTGGCACAAGGAAGTAATTAATAAACTATGATTGACCTTTGCATCTACAAAGGGATGATTTCATAAACCAAAAAATGACCATAGAAAATGGAATGACAGGCTCTCGCGCTGGATGGTGGCGGGACTTGGAGTGCTGGGGCCTCCCCGTTGCGCCGGCCCCCAAGGGATGAGGACAGTGTCCCTGACACAGGTGAGAGCTCCTTCTCTCACCTCTGGGAGGGGGACGTCCCAGCCAGCCCAATCCAGGCCATTGGCTGTGTTCACAGTCTGGCCTTGAGACTTCTCCTCTAGGCAGGATAAGAGATTAGACCTGGAAACAACACTCTTAATCCCAGGCTTGACGGCTGCGGCCCCCTAGATGCGGAGCGGATGATACTTTTGTGAGAGTGAAAAACAGGTGCTCTTCCTGTGGGAAAAGCCTGCGTCCAGGCACCAGCCATGTAATTGCACACAGCGGCCCTGATTAATCCCTTCTATATAACACTGAATATTCATTGAAAGGACTGATGCTGAAGCTGAAGCTCCAACACTTTGACCACCTGATGCAAAGAGGCTACTCGTTGGAAAAGACCCCGATGCTGGGAAAGATTGAGGGCAGGAGGAGAAGGGGGTGACAGAGGATGAGATGGTTGCATATCATCACTGACTCAGTGGACATTGAGACAACTCCAGGAGATGGTGAAGGACAAGGAAGCCTGGTGTGCTGCAGTTCACAGGTCGCAGAGTCGGACAGGACTGAACGACTGAATAATGACAGTGTAATGTTAGCTTTCACTTACTGAATGCCAGGCATGTTCTGTGACTTATTTTGAAACCTCACAACAACTCTTAAGGACAGATATCATTTTGCTCATTTCACTTGTGGGGAAAATGGTTCAGAGGCTGGTTTGATTGACCTAGCTAGGGAGTGTCTGAGCAAGAGAGCAAGCATCTGAAGCCAGGACTGCCTGACTCCTGAGTTCTCACCCCATGGATGACTACTCTCCAGCCTTCTGTTGGTACAGAGTTTTATGCCACGTCAAACTCCTTTCCTTGTATGGTCTGCAAGTCCCCATAACTCCACAAAGTAGAGAAGATGACAAGTGAGGAAAGTGAGCCTTAGAGAAGGGCTTGCTCCAGATCATCAGAGGCGTGTGGCAGAGTGCGGACTGGAATTCAGGAATCGGTCACTCTGTGTCCTGTGCACACACTGTGCTCGTGCGTGCTCTGTCACGTCTGACTCTCTGCAGCCCCACGGACTGTAGCTTGCCAGTCTCCTCTGTCCATGCAATTCCCTGGGCAAGAACCCTGGAGTGGGTTGCCATTTCCTCCTCCGGGGGTACTCCAAGGTACTCCCTCCCTATTAACACGTGGAGACTCCTACCCACCTCTTCTGGAAGCGTGGCTGGATTAGGAACAAATGAACAGGGCCCCCTTTCACCTCTGCTTTAGGGAAGCCATTCGACTGTTGAAAGTTTCTCCCTTTGGGGAATTCACATGGTCACACTTCAACTCCCAGGCTTCTCTCAGTTTTACTTTTCATAACATCTGTCTCTTATCTATTTTCCTGCCAATCCTGGTCGTACTACTTTCCATCCTGCATCTCAGCAAGCCTAGGGCCGAATCCTGGGCTGCTTGCTCCATCTCACAAACCTCTGCCATTGCTTCCTTAGTGGAATATCTCTCCTTCCTTCTAGTTCTCTCCTTTTGAGAAGCAATATGCTAGCCACCTGGTAGATGTTCATTGTGATTCTTGATTTCTCTTCCTACAGAAGTTTCTCTATTCTCTTTGATGCTATTTATCCATCCATCCATCCACGTACCCATCCATCCATTCATCCCGCCATCCATCCAATTACTTATCCATTTAGCCATTCATCCTCCCATTCAGAATGTACACACACACCTATCCATCCATCCATATATCCATTCATCCATTTATTCATGTACTCACCCATCTATTCTGCTGACCTTCCACTTTTTCAGCCTTTATTAAGCACCTACTATGTGCTACAAATACAAAGAGAAACAAAGTCTGACTCTTGCCTTTGAGAAACTCCCAGGCTATAGGGCAGGGACAGACAAGTAACACCATGGGTAGAAAGAGTACTCACCCATCTATTCTGCTGACCTTCCACTTTTTCAGCCTTTATTAAGCACCTACTATGTGCTACAAATACAAAGAGAAACAAAGTCTGACTCTTGCCTTTGAGAAACTCCCAGGCTATAGGGCAGGGACAGACAAGTAACACCATGGGTAGAAAGCTCTCCTAGAAGTATGTACTAGGGACCATGGAACTTCAGAGAAGGAAGGGACTAACTAGTCAGTAGTTGAGAGAAGCTTCAGGGAGGGCCAGGTATCTGAGCTTTGACTCTGAGTCCTCTTCTTTGTTCTATCCTTCCTCTGCGCCCATCATTCCCCCCTGTCCTCCATCCATTCATTCTGTTATCTGTGTGCTTGGTGAGGGCAGTCCCAGTGGACAGAAAGCAAAGACTCCTCCCCAAAAGCTGCACAGGGGCTGGGTTTTACCTCCTGGCTTTCTTGCTTTAGTTAGGCCAGCCTTCTCTTTCATCTATCAGAAGAGCTCTCTTTTTATCACTGGACACTTGCAAACACTTGCACTCAAGCAGTAGGAGTTATCCCCACCTTCAGAGAACCAGCCTACTACTGCTGCTTTCCCAGCAGTTTCTAGGGAAGAGGTTCCTTACAGCTTCTCGCTAGGTGGGTGATGGGAGGGGGGATGTGGGGTGGGTGGTTGTGTGTGTGTGATAGAGGCATGTCTGCATTTCCAGGGATCAGTTGACCCCCAGTTTGGCTTAACTCCTCATCCAGAAAGCTTTGCCCCATTCCCCTCAACTAGCCAAACCAGCGTTCTTGGGCCTGCCTCCAGTGTGTTCCTCCAGGCAGCCTGCAGCCTTCGGCAGCAATGTGCTCGGGGCCAGCCTGAAACTCGGCTCCCATGGACTCCTCTGCCCTGATGGTCCCTCTGACCACAGTGCTTGGACTCTGGGGACTCTGCTGCGGCTCTGGTGGGGGTTTCAGATGCAGCTCAGCTCTCCAGGGCTGAGGACAGAGAAATGGTCCAGTGGAGGCTTCATGACTTCCTGGCTCCTAGGCTGCTGTGAGATGGATAGCTCCCTCCATCTGCAAATCGTCCCTGAGGTGGTGGCCCAGCAGATCTGGGGGCGGGCACTGCAGGGCCAGTGGAAGAAGTAACATAGCAGCACCTCCTTCCTAAGTTCCTCAAGCCCCTCATGTGTTTCTGTCTCCCAAGCCCCACCCAAAGGCTGAGGCCGGCAAAGTTTTCCTGCTGGAGGGCTGAGGAGCAGAAGACCAGGCCCAAACTTGGTCCTCCTGATCTCCCCACAAGGGCACCATCAGGATTAACACTATGATTCTCTTTGTTTCCATGGGGACTCCTCTACAGAGGGATCTGGGCCCAGGCAGTACAAAGAGCTTGGTAGAGGCGTCTACAGAGTACCTGGTACTCCTGGGCATGCAGGTCCCTAGAAGCTCTCTTTCGGGGAATTATGCTTCCCTCTCAAGCTGTCCTGCAGCTTAAGTCCATCTGGATGAGCCTATTGGGAGAAAATCTAGACTGTATGCCCTGGTGATCTGGGGCTCCATCACCCAGACTCAATCTCTGGGTGATTCTGCTCTCAGCTGAAAGGGTGAGCCTATGAGACATGGAAGTTAAGCAAAGATAATCATCAATATCCACCCAATCAATGATGATGATGCAGAACAAAGATAACCCAAGCCTGCAGTGAGCTGGGTAAATTTCAGAGAAAACTTCTTGAAAATTTCAGTATGGGCTCTTGGGAACAGCAACAGCACACGTCTTCCAACACCCAGAGTTAGAGCAGGGGCAGCAGGCCTGCTATAAAGCCACGGAATGGCCACGGGAACAGTTCACTTCAAGATGCCCGACACCTAGAGGCTCTCGCTAGACTAACAGCTGTTTTCTACTTGTGAAAGAGGTCGTTATGTCAGCAGAGCCTATGGAGACCAGTGCCCACAGATTGGAGTAACCAGGTCTGTGTGGCAGCCGTGGAAGTGCCTGGCTCACATCTCCTTTCAAGACAACCTGCTGTGAGAAGAGAATTGGCTGACAGGTCCCAGCTGCTGCACCTCTGTCTGCTACGATGTTCGTGTCCCCCCATTTCTGCTCAGTGGAGGACTCTTCCAAAAAGCAGTCTTGGTCTGGGACTCTCCATTAGCCTTGGTGAGACTGTCTTAGAGGGGCACTGTAATCTGAGACTCTTCCCACCCCATTTTTCCTTCCTGCTCTCCTTTCTCAAGGGTCAGGAGACACTGCCTGCCTATTTCTGCTCCTGTTCCTGCTCCCTTCCCCCTTCACAGCTGTTTTCTCCTATTAATCTCTTGCACATCTAATTCTGTCTTGGTATCTGCTTCTCAGAAGACCCAAACTGAAAATCTACTATATTCAGTCTGGATCTACTGGAAAGTAGATTCTCAGGGTGGGCAATTCTGGACAGTTTTATAATAGCTGGAGAGGCCTGCAAACAGAATTGCCTGGGGAATGTTGGAAGGAGATTTGGAGGAAAAGGGCTCAAAAATTAGAGAAAATGAACACGATGCTTTGCAGCAAATGCAATGAGCTGGGTAACTTGTGATGCGTGTTCACCTATGGAGGTCCAAACACTTGATGGAGCTGGGTTTTCATCTCAGCCCCACCACCTCTTTGGGTAAGTTGTTTAGTCCTACTTTCTGCATCTATAAAATGGGAATACTTTTACTTATTTTGTTGGGTTGTTGTAAGAAGGGAGAGGATGATGAGTTAAAGTACTCCACTGTGCGGCTGGCACAGGTACTCTCAGTTCAGAGTAGCCATTGCGAATTCTTATTTCCCTTTAGGAAGAGAAAGAATGCCTTTTCTCTTGTTTGAGGCCAGGCAGGGACTGGTTCAATAAATAAATAAAAGCACTGGGTTCACCCTGGGAGGGGGCCAGCAGGCTTGCTTTCCTTTTGGCCCCTGGGAAAGGTGAGGGCTCTGTATCCCCTGGGTCAGTGGTTCCACTTGGACTTCGGGGTTTCCTGCAGAGGGTCTGTGTGGTGGGTGGGACAGAGGTGGGAAGCGGAGGGGAAAAGACTTTAGAATTTAAGGTGACGTGGTTTCTAGGCAATAGCTTCAGACGGAAGAAAGATGGATCAGAACTGGATCCTGGAGGTGAAGCCAGGACCCAGACCCAGAAGGCCAGGCCCCTTTAGGTTTCCCCTCTTTCCTTTGTTCATAACCCTTAGCTGAGAGAAGTTAAGCTGCCAACATCATGCTCCTGTGCCCAAGAGGACTCAGTGATAGGAATGCAGTAAGTTTTAAAGGGGGTTTTGTCTTCAGGGTGGCTCAGAGGTTAAAGCGTCTGCCTGGAATGCAGGAGACCCGGGTTCAATCCTTGGGTCGGGAAGATCCCCTGGAGAAAGAAATGGCAACCCACTCCAGTACTCTTGCATGGAGAATCCCATGAAGGGAGGAGCCTGGTAGGCTACAGTCCATGGGGTCACAAAGAGTCAGACACAACTGAGCGACTTCACTTTCACTTTTAAGCTTCCCTGGTGGCTCAGAGGGTAAAGTGTCTGCCTGCAATGTGGAAGACCCAGGTTCGATTCCTGGGTCGGGAAGATCCCCTGAAGAAGGCAATGGCAATCCACTCCAGCATTCTTGCCTGGAAAATCCCATGGACGGAGGAGCCTGATAGGCTACAGTCCATGGGGTCGCGAAGAGTCGGACACGACTGAGCGACTTCACTCACTTGTCTTCAGAGTCACCAGGCAGTGGTGTAGGGCTTGGTTCCGTGTGGGGATGAGGGTGGACCCAGTGAAAGGGGGAATTCTGAGTAGGCACAGGCCAGGTGTCTAGTCCCGAGAATGCCCTTGGCCCAACCCTGACGACCCACAGCTCCCCGCACACCTCCAGCTCTGGCCTGGGTACCCAGTATAAGGCAAGCCCCCCTGGGACTAGCCGCACCCACACAGCTCTCTGCCACGTGGCAGCTCCTTTGAGGAAGTCCATTTTTCTGAAAGGAAAGGTAGATCCCCAGTGAAGTTCCTCAGGGGCGGACTCTAGGGAGAAAAAGGACAGAAGGCGGCAGTTTATCGAAGCAGGCTCTTTTACCTCAAGCCCTCCTCCCACACTGGACGGCGTCTGGTTCTGGCTGTCAGGATGCTCTGTGGCCTGGCACCCTTCTCCGTCTAGTAGAGAGTAGCCAATAAGCTAACCACATCAAGGATGGCATCTCCTCCGGGGCAGGGAATGGCAAATGTCAGCTGGGCTGAACTGGGTTCTCTGCAAATGAAGGAATGAAAGAACTGCGGAGGTAGAATGTGTGTGAATGCCCCTAAATCCATCCACATCCCCACCCCCAACCCTCCTTCATCTTCCTTAATCTTTCCATCCCCTCTTTTCTCTACACCCTCACCTTCTACCATCTCTCCCTTTGTCACTCTGCACACCCATGCCCCTCCAATTTGGGAGGTCCAGATTGGAGGGACTTCATTCAGGATACTTAACTCTCTCTGTGCCAGGTTCTGCATCTGTAGAACAGGCTAAAACCTATAGCACCTGGCTGTTGTGGGGTTGAAAGGAGACAAGGCAAACACAGCAGCTGGGCTCAACGCTGCAGGGCCTTGAGAGGAAGACTGAGGAGCTGCCTTGGATCTGGGGCTGCAGTTCCCAGCCGAGGAGCAAGCGACTGGGGACAGAGTGGGGAGGGGATGAGGGTGGGTGTGGGGGTGGGAGGTCCTGAAGCGCCGGAAGCTCAGAGATCTGACCGGTTGGCAGAGGAAGTGAAGGGCCAAAGGGCCCTGCCGGGAGGCAGCTCTGATCTCTAGCGCTGAGTGAACACAGTGTCCTGGGTTCTCCCTGTCCCCATAGGCCTCCAAGGGATCAGGTGTTCAATTAGCATTTCAGAGAACATCTATCAAACCAGGTGCTGGGCCTTTGACTCATTTTGTCTTCATTACTCCTCACAGCGATCTACGTGTAAGATGAGCATTATTATTCTCATGATACAAAGGAACACATGGAGGGTCAGAGAGATGGTTGGGCAGCTGGTGAGGAGCAGAGGTGGGACTCAGTCAATCAGCCTAGGTGACTCCAAGCACAGTACTCTCTGTCCTGCATCAAGATGTCCACCTTGGTTCTGCCAGGCCGTCTACCTCCTGCCGGTCCCTTGGACTAGGTCCTGGGAATGTCACGTGAACAGGAAAGATTCAGTCTCACCTTCATGCAATTCACATTCTCCTTAGGAGAGACTGACAAGTAACTGGGCAGATATGGTGAGCATGGTAGGAGCTATCTGAAGTGGAACCTCCAGGAGCTGAGGATCCCACACAGGGGATCAGTTAAGGCCTCCTGCTGAGTCATGGCAAAGAAACATGAGTGCCCAAAGAAGCCCCTTCCCCCAAATGTGGTTAGTTTACTTCTCCAGTCAGGCCAATAGCAAGGCCAGGTAAAAGTGACATCTGCAAGGAGGCCCTTCCTGCCTCCCTCCCTCCCTCCCTCAGGCATCACCTCTCACCACAGCCCCAGGTCCCTGAAGTACAGCAGTTCCCATGGGGGACTTATGAACTAGGACTAGAGCCAGCTCTGGCCATGACTCTCTCCCAGGGGCTTGGCAGGCCCTGCCTCCTGTTCTTCAGGTCTGGGGGTCTCTGGAGAGGAGCAGCTGAATGAGTCACACTGAGGCCAGTCCTCTACTACCCTGATCGTACTCCTCCCACATTGCTCACAACTTCCTCTGAATCTAAGTCAGCAAAAGCTGGCCCTTCCACTCAGCCTTCCTTATAATTCTCCTCCTTGCCTTCCTTATAATTCTCAATGCCAGGAATAACCTCCCCCGGCTCATGCAATGATCCCCCTTTTCAACTGAGGGCCTCCTCAGTCAAGAAGTATTCCTGCCTAAGAGGAGAAATATCTTTACTTACCTTCAGGGAATAATCATGTAGATGTGCTCTAGGCCTGGGGCCCTTTTTAATGGTGGCACCCCAGAAACTGAGTCAGTGATTGGTATGGCTTATAGGAAGCTCTCAAAGGCTCCATGGTATGATGGTGGCCCACTGCACTAGCCCTAGCAAGTGACAACTTTCTCTACCTGCAAGCTCTGTCCCCTGTTCTGGGGAGAGGGACATCAAGGGGACTTGGTGGACACACAGGAGCTCAGAGGGAGAATCAGAGATACTGACCTTGTATACAAAATGGCTTTATTAAAAAATTCAGCTATTAGGAAAACAAAGCCTTCTCAAAGGTTCTATAAAAAAGTACAAATTTTAAATAAATGCATTAGAAAAGTGGCAGCCACATACACCAGCCACAGTCACAACCCTGGGGGATGGGAGAAAGTGCCCAGAGTCCCAAGAAGAGGCTGGGCACAGGGGTCTTTGGATGCTGTAGGGCCAGGTACTGGAGCTACCAGGCAGGGGCCCTTTCAGTTTTCCTTTCCTTGGAGAAAATGGAAAGAACCTGGCAAGCATAGGAAATTGTACGTCTGAAGCAGAACGATACAGAAGTCATTTATAAGGCACAACTGACTGCAGCCCTAAGGCACATGAAGTGGATGAACGGGAGATCAGAGACACATGGCCCCCAGCTCTGGTCATGCTCCTTGTTGGCACCACCTCTGGGTTTGGCTACAGGTTAAATTAAGGTTGATCAAGTGGACAGTAAAATCCCTGCAGGCAGGGCCGAGGAGCCGGTCTTGAGAAGAGATGTATTGCCTCACTAGAAAAACTGGTATCTTGCCCTGCCAGGGCAAGAAGGATCACACTGGCTCCCAAGAAACGCCCCTATGGAGAGCACCAGGCCATCTGTCCAACCTTGTCGTCTGAGCCACTGTGGGCACCCGCCCTGGACAAGGAACTTCCAAGGGCAGTCCTTTCCAGCTAGGCATTTAGACAAAGAGAAACGCTGGGGCCAGGGTTTCACTGTATGGCAACACAGAAGCTGGCATTGTCAAAACCAGTCCCCAACAACTGCTGGTCCACATCCATGGTCACTGGTGACAGGCCTCCCTGGTGACATTAGGCAATGGGTAGGCAAAGAGGGAAAAGTCCAGGATATACTTGGGCAGGACGTCCTGCAGCACGGCCCGTGGGGCACTGCACAGGTGGTAGTGCAGGCTTTCGGGGCTGGCTGGCCTGTACCAGGCCTGGCGAGCTGGGAATCGGACATGGGGCGGTGCCCGCACCCACTCCAGCACCTGGTTGGCATCTGCCTCCAGCCGCTCATAGGAGCCCACAAAGTCATAGCGCACCGCACAAGGCTGGCACAGGTGGTACACGGGCATCCAATGCTCGTTCATGCGCTCGGGGTCCTCATCCGCCAGGTATCTCAGGAACTCGGGGAAGGTGACATCGTCCCCCGCGGGGCTGGGCCCCGCTCCAGCCCTGTACCGCTTCACGATCTCAACTCCGTAGCGCTGCTGGTACTCTCGGATCTCGCCAAACTTGTTGCGGTAAGCAGAGAGAAGGCGCTCCAAGGGGTCCCGCACAAACAGGAACTTGAAGTAGTGCTGGAGGCGGTAGCGAATCTCGTCAGGCCGCAGGTCGGCCAGGAACACCAGGTCGCTGCGGTGGTCCATCTTGAGGCGGACGTCCACGTTGTCCAGGACGCCCGCCAGCACCTTCAGAACCCGCTTCCAGTTGGAGCAGGCCACCTTGGGCACGTAGCAGTAGAGGAAGCGGTAGCGGTCACTCACGAGGATGTGGCGCAGCAGGGTGCGCCGCTGCCCCACCGGCAAGTCCCAGGGGTCCCGGGGCATGCCCGGTTGTCCGCACACTGCCCGCAAGGTCCGGTTCCGGACGTCCTGCCTCACCTGCAGGTCCGAGTCCCCCGCATCCAGGGACAGCCTCCCAGGCCTGGGGACCGTCCCGCGCCAGACCGCGTCCTCGCGGTTGGGAGGGTGCAGGGGAAGGGGCTTCATCTCGGCCAGGATGCCCCGCTCGATCATGAGCAGCAGCCCGCTGGAAGCCACGATCACCGCGAACATCAGCATGGACGGCAGCAGCAGGGGCGGCCCGCCCAGCCCAGCCCGGGCCCTGCCCAGGGGCGCCCGCCTCAGCGCCCGGCCCAGGGGCTCGGCGCCATTTGGGGCCGCCAACGGGGTCAGCGGGCGGGGGAACATCGTGCTCCCGGGGCGGGGGCCTGCGTGGGCCAGGCTGATCCGAAGGCTGTCCGGGAGGCGGGCTCGGGCTGGGGGCGGGCCCGGGGGCTTGGACCCGCGGAGCCCGGAAGGGATCGGGGAGAGCTGCGCTGGCTGGAGGCCCCCGGCGCGCGTGGGGTGGCCCACTCCCGGGGTGCGGCGCCGAAGCGGTCGGCGGGCAGCGGGCAGCGCGCGGGCGCGGCGAGGGACCTGGGCCGGATGTCCCGCCCGGCCGCTCTCCTCCCCCGGCCCCGCGGTGACACAGGCGCGGGGGCGGGCCCAGGCCAGGGGCGGGGAGAGGGGCGGGCCCCCCTGCAGTGAGCGGGCTGGGAAGGCGTGTGCGGACCCCTAACCTGGAAAGGACGCCTGAGCCAGGGTCGCCCTGGTCCTCCGGCCTTCGGGTACAAGAGCTGCCGAGGCCCCAAAGGCAGAAAAGACCGAGGCCGCGGTTCCCTCTCCCGCGCAGCGCGTGCTCAGGAAGCTGGATGGACAGAATCTGCACGCAATGCTCGGCCGCCGCACCCTATGACCTGGCAGAGCCCTTACTCCAACAGGTCTGGAGGCAAGGGGCCGCTGCACCCTTCTCCCAAATTTCTGGAGGTCCCAGTGTGCTCCCCTATCTGCTGTGTCAGGCTACTCCAACTAGACTGTTAGGCAGTGACCCTTAGGATTTAAAACAGCACCTGGTTAGAGTTTATCCATTTACCCAATGGATGTCTTGAAATGGAATCTTCTCTCCTGTCTTCCCTCCTCCAGGCCTGAAGAACTGGGACACTCTCTGGTGAGGGGCCGGTGACAAGTTGGTACCTCATGACTACTGGTGTGATCAGCACACATTTGAAGGATGAGGAGCTGGGGCCACTGAGTAGCAACTTCCTTGCCTGGAGCCAAACTGTGTGTTCAACCCCACCAGGCTAGCCATGTAGACCAGAGGCAGAGACAGGGAAAGACTTGGATGTCAGAGGACAGTTTGTATTGATCTGAACTGTATCCACACTTCACTCTTACAAGTGGGCAGCCAGCGAGGCTCTGAAACAGAGTAGTGTCCACAGTTGTTCAGGTGGGTGTCATCAGTGTTTTGTATTCATTATCTCTAGTTGTCACAGCCACATTGCGCATTCCCATTGAGCAGCTCAAGAAACAAGAGAGGCTCAGGGAAGCTGAGACTCTACATGGATTGGTCTGATTCTAAAACCTAAATTCCCAATCACAATCCTGAGATTAATAGAGCACAAATGTGGAGGGAGAAAGCAGCTGACCCCAGAACACACTGTACTGAGGGGGGAATGGCAAAGAAGATGCCAGAGGCTCTGAGTTTAGTGAGTGATGAAAACAATTCAGAGGATGAGTCGTCCTTAGGAATGGGAAGCCTGGAGGCCTTCAGCTCCTCAGAGGACTCAGTACTCCCAGTCTGAATGCTAGAGTGCGTCTCAGGCTGCACCATTCACTGATTTAGAAGTTTGCATCAGGGTTCATTCCTCACTAAACTGTTGTTTCCAAGAGCACCGAATGTAGATTTATGGTAGTGGGATTATTTCTACTGAAGTCTTTTTTAAAAAAGAAGAAAACAATAAGTACATCTTTTATGGGCTTTCCAGGTGGCTCAGTGGTAAAGAATCTGCCTGATAATGCAGGAGATGCAGGTTCGATCCCTGGGTGGGGAAGATCCACTGGAGAAGGAAATGGCAACCCACTCTGGTAGTCTTGTCTAGGAAATCCCATGGACAGAGGAGCCTGGCGGGCTACAGTCTATGCAGTTGCGAAAGTCAGACACGACTAAAGTGACTGAACAACATCTTTTATACCAGGAGAGGAAAAAACAACTTTGAGAAAGTTTTTGCTAAATGGGTCCCGTGTGTTCATTTCTCTGAGCAGTTTTCTGTTAGCAGTCACAGGGAGGCAGTCTGAATACAGGAATAGCCACTTACTCTAAAGGAGTCTCTATAGACAACTAAATACTTGTCTCCACACCAGTTTCCTGTCTGTAAAATGATAGGATACCGCCCATCTCACGGGACTCTCGTGGGTAGCACACTGATGTCAGTGCTACAGTACGTCCACGGTGGTGTTTGTGTCACCAATAACCCCTATGGAAATGCACCTACCAAAATGCAGGAGACGGCTGAGCAGCATTAACCGCCTCCAAGGAACACCCCCAGCCTTAGACGACGTCCCACCTTGGACACAGTCAACACTGAGGCTTTGGGGCGAGAGCTGGATTGACTGGACCAATGGTCCAGGTTTGAGTCCCTGCCTCATGATGTGGCCTTCAATTCCTCCTGAGTGACAGCTGCAAGATGCCAAGGCCCTCAGTTTCTGCTGGCCAGTTTTCCAGGGGCATGACCGAAGGTGATGAAGTAGGATCTTCACCATGCAACCACTTGGAGGCGAGTTCCCAGGTCACCAGCCAGGTGAGAACTGGCGACCCAAGGATTTCCCTCAGCCCAGGCAGGTGGCTTCAGCTACCATGATGCGAAGAAGGCAACTCCAAGTTGCCATTCCCTCTGTGTCCTCTCCTCCGGCTGCTCTCCACCCCAGCTCCCCTTTCCTGTGCTCTTGGCTTACTGGCCTCAGTGAGTCCCTGCACTGCAATAGTTAAGAAAGCGACCCCCTGCCCAAATAAAGAGGTGTGAGCCCACACACAAAAAGATGACAAGACACGCAGAAAATGGTCCTTTTCTAAATCAATACAATTTCTCAAATTTATTTTTTTCTTAAAGAAGTACTTCTAATCTCTGTCAAAAGGGAGGTGAGGAAAGGCCCTCCCTCCCTTGTAAACACTGAAATACAGATCTGAGAAACCAGGGTCGACACACACAAAAAGTGCATTTTACAAAATATCAACTAAAATATATTTTACATGAATTATGCTTCCACTGAAATTCTACCAGCTGCATTTTCAGGTTCAAAAAATATTTCCACATCTAAGAGATTTCAAAAGCATTTAAGTTCTGGGCAGTGGACCCCACCTCCCTGGAGGAGGCCTGACCTCCTCCTGCTGGGTGAGGCTGGGCTCCTTAGCAGCTCCCACTCTGCCACCTTCTCTTACTGCCCTACCCTCCTTGAATGATGTCTTCCTCCAAACAGCTTACTCAGTAAGAAGGGACCCAAGTTTCTTCCCTTGGGGTTTAAGATTGGGTTTCCCATGTGTGAATTCACCTCTGAATGGTCCAGGCCTCACCTGAGCCTGGTGACTAATCAGGAGGAGCCCTCTGCTCAGGGACAGGGCAGGGCTAGGGACTGCTGGGTGTGCCCTCAGGGTTTGCTTCCACCTCCTTCTCCAGCTTCTGCCCAACTGTCCTCACCCACTGCCACCTCCTCAGCCTGTGGGGTCTGTGTCTGCCCCTCTCTAGGGGAGGGGGACCCAGTCCTGCCCTCCTTGGCTCCTGTCCCCAAGGTGGTACCCTGCAGAATTGCTGAGCATGCACCCAGCACCAGGCCCAAGCCATGCTTCCTCTCCCCATCAGGCTCCTCTTTGGTACAAATAGGAAAGAACCACGCTGCTCCAGCCCCCCCAGAGTGCCCCAGGGCCAGGGCCTACTCCTGGCAAGGACAGTAGGGGGCTGAGCCACCTAATCTACTCTGGGGAGTGGCATGAGGTGAGAACAGGGCCCCTTGGCAACAGGAACAAACTAAAAATGCAGGTCCTTAGTTCCTAGAGTGAGTGGCTGCAGCTCAGCAGGTCTGTGGACTGATACAGTGTTGATTCTTGCTGGGATGTAAATTAGTGCAATCTACAAAAGACTAGGGAAAGGGGTGTCAGGGGCAAAGGGAGCCACAGCACTCCTTTGGTTTGATTTCAGGTGGGTGTGGCTTGAAGAGTCATGTGTGAAGTTCTGCAAGAGGTTTCCTAGAACCTCCAAGTGTAAGGCAAGAGGAGAAGTCTTCAATAAATCAGGTAGCAATTTTCCTTGCCCCCTGCCCCCACCCCCTCCCAGCTCTCTTCTGCTCTCCCAGACATGACAAAGCCCACGTTAATCAGTTAACTTCTGGGAAGCCAGACCTGCTGGGTGGCCTTCACCAGGAGGTGGACAGGAAGCTGACTCCCACGAGGGGCCACACCCATGACTGTGAGGGCTGGTAACTTGTCCCAGCACCAAGGGCTACTGCAAGGGCAAAGGAGGAATGCCAGAGAAAGGCCCCAAGTCCAGGAAGAGAAAGTCAACGCTCTGGGAGCCAGACACTGGCTCTCCAGGCCTCAAAGGAATGGGCTCCGAGCTGCGCTAGCATCTGGGAGAGCCTGGTCCCAGGCTAATGGGGAGGCAGCGGGTCACAGTGGGTGAGGTAAAGCTGGCTCCCATGCCCCCTTGAAGGGCCCAGGGGAGGATAAAGAAGGGCATGGTTCCTGAAGGACCTTCCCCCAGTCCCTCCAGGGCCCATGCCCCTCAGGCTTGGCCCAGCCTCAGGGAAGACTGCTTCTTTAGGAGCCTCTACCCATGGACCCCAGAGAGGCACCCTAGGGCCAAGCTGAGGGTTCTGATGCTTTTCTTATACCCTGGCCTCCCCTTCCCTCCCATGGGGCCCAATCCCACAGGGGCCCCTGCCCTCCCCCACAAGAGAACCACAGGCCAGCCACCTTGAGCTCCTGTGGCCCCTTAACCAAGTGCTGTGCTTCAAGCAGTGCCCCCTGCCCTGAGCCCCATTTGCCCGTGGGCAGCCCCAGCATGGGTGTGAGGAGGCTACTGGGGGTTCTTGAGGATGCGGCCATGGCGGAAGTCATAAACATGGCGGCAAAGGAACACCAGCTCAGGGTCCGTGTCCTCGGGCACTGTGCGGTGTGGCGGGGTGGAGTAGTCCGCAGATGGGGGCACCAGTGCTGTCTTTCGGCTGGGGAGCCCCTCGCCCCGGCGCTTGGCCATGGCACAGAATCTGCAGTAACACACCATTCACAGCTGTCTTAGCAGGAAGACTAGTTCCTTCCCCACCCTGCCCAGAGAGCTGGACATCCCCTCCCGCCTCCCGAAGGGCAGCTGCTGCCTCCATTCCTGTCCTGGGGCTTATGCCCTCTCTGCCAACCACCACTCTATCTTCTTGGTCACTGGGGACCCACACCTACTGAACCTCCCTACCAAACACCTGCCAATTCTCCTTGATTTCCTTCTGACAGCAGTACTGTAACCATCCCCACCCCTGAAACTCTGTCCCAATTCACTCTGCCTCAAAAGGGGAACGATTTTTTTTTTCCCTATAAAAATCAGATGATGGAAGCAGACTAGAAAAAAGTTCTAGTAGGTCAGGTCCAATGAGTCAAATCCCCTTGGGGATCACAGGCAGCCCATGAATAGTCTGGGGAGTCTGAGGGGAGAGGCAAGCCAGGGGTACAGGGCGCCACCCACCTGCAGTACTCGGCAAAGGTCAGCACGTAGCACTTCTCTTCGATGCAGGCTACACTGTTCTGGTCTTGATGTCGCGATGCAAAGACTTCATTCTGCAAAGGCTCAAGGGGAGACAGAAGGAGGTTGGCTACCAGGGTGGGAAGCACCTAACTCCAAGAGCAAGATGGACATGAACTCTGCTGAGACTCCTGACCCGAAAGAGATTAACTCCAGCTAGCGCCCAGGAAGCCAAGCTTTCCTGGAATTTCAGCCTAACCGTTCTCATCAAACAGCCCAGGGCATTCCTCCTAGGTCCTGTCCTTCTCAGGAGAAGCCAGGTGCCTGCTCCAGCCCCTGACTAACATCAGCCTCCTGACCGCGCCCCCCTACCCCAGCCCAGGGGAGAAGAGAGGAACTGGTGCACATCCTCCCGGTTAGAGGAAAAAGGTCCCAGCAAGGGGAAAAGAGCAAAAGGGAGTCCAGTCTGGGGGTGGAGCAACCACACCCACATGGCATCACCTCTCCGAGTGCAGAGCCTGGGAGATACCCAGGGGTGTCGGGAGAGTCTTTCCTCCCCTCCCTCTCACGCCGCAGACACTAAAGGTGTGCACTCCCCCTTCCTGTCACCAGGAGGATGTGTATATTTGTTCCCATTCTGGCACCCCCTGCCTTAGGGGCCCCCTTTCTGCCCCGCCTTTCAGGACAAAAGACCCACTGAAACATGAACTGGGCAGTGTTAGGAAAAGAGTCTACAACTCTGGCCCTTCCCCAGGTTCTCTGGTGTCCAAGGTGACAAGTCCAGGGACCAGCCCAGCCAGGCTGCTGCCCCACACCATGCTCTCCATGCCACTGCCTCCCCGCCACCAGGCAGCTCACCTCGTGCATGCTGGGACTACGGCCACCCTGTAAGTGCTCTGGTCTGTAATACCACAAGAGGCTCATCATCAGCTCTCCTGAGGGAAACAGAAGCAATCAGGGCTTGAGCTGGCAACTCCAGAATGACTGAGATGGGCAGGCGGGCTGGCCACCTGCACTGGAGGCTCGTCCAACTTCAAAGCCTGGGCCAATCCTGTGAGCGCCGGCCACCCCTATCCCCTGCCTTGGGCCAAGTCTGGTAACTCAGTGGCCGAGAATGCTATTAGGCGTGGAGGAAGAAGGAGAAAAAGGCACTGACAGGTGAGGCAGGGTGACGGGTGCCCAGTCCCTGATAGCCAGAAAGGTTAATGAGCTGATCCAAGCCCAGCCCAAGGCTGTCTGCAGCCCTGAGCAACAGAGAGACGCTGGCTTAGAGGGAGGCAGACTCTGCTAAGAACGCGGGACACTAGTGCCCAGCTGGACTCTAGGCAGGGGGTACCTGATTCAGGGTTCTCCCAGAGGGCAGAGATCTTGGCCACGTAAGGTGTGGACGTCTTTCGAGGGCCTGACTTGAGCAGGACAGTGTCCCGGACTCGGATCGTCTCTCCATGCCGCTCCACTGCCTGGTAGCTCTTTCGAATGGCTGGTTCCGGTTCATCCTGAGCAACAAACCAGTGACACAAACAAGGCTTGTGGGGCCACACTCAGCATGGGGAGGGAGTGATGCTGTTTCCCACTGTGATCTCCTCAGAGCAGTCAAACCACTCTGGACAGCAGACTACAAAAGCAGTGAGCGCTCCGTCCCCTCCTCCCTGAGCCTGGCTTTCGGGGCAGAGTGGAAGAAAGGGCGATAAATGAGAGCAGAGCTAAGAGAGCGACTCAAAACTTCTGGGGCTGTGTCTGAACACCTCACTCCTGACAGCCGGCTTTCGCACTCCAAGCCCCCAGCACCGGGCGGTCCTCAAGTTTCCTAATGGACGGTCTGACTTTGACTCTTAAACCACCACGCTAAGTGGCGAAGCCTTGGGCAAATTACTTTATCTACTGCTAAGCCTGTCTTCAAATGAGGGTAGTTACAGGACCACAGGGTGCGGCGTACCTCACAGGGCAGCGATGGGGATGAAAGCGGATAATGCATGCAAAAACTTCACTCAGTTCTGGCCCCTCGAGGTGCTCAACACCTTTTAGACGACATTCTTCTCACCACCGCAGACATTCCTGTGTCACTAATTTCCTACGCTTATCCCCATTTCCCCTGCACATACTTATCCAAAAAGTCTCCAGGGAACTCCTCTACTTTACAGTCCAGGACGAGAGGTGAAGACTCATCAGGAGGCCTCTCTGAGAGTCAGTGATGGAGATGGCAGCCACCAGCTGTGACTGACTGTACTCCCTGACTCGCCAAGGCACAGGGCACCGGATCTGGAGGGGCTGGGGGAGCAGGCTCGGCCAGCGTGATCACCTCCCCAGGGTAAAACTGAGCTGGAGCCCCCTGTCACCTCTCAGAGTGGTCAGAGATAGGGCACCTGGGGTCCACCTCGCTGCAGGCCCTGTGTCCCTGCCACCACCCTCCCTTCTCCACATCGGCTGGGAGCTAGCGCTCACCAAGACATAGACGGCCTTCTCGCAGGCAGCCCCGACGGGCACCCAGCCATTAGTGCGGCGGCGGCGGCGGCGGCGGGGGCGGGGACGCTGGACACGAGGCTGCTTGGGGTGGCTGGGCCTGCGGGCGGCCTTGCTCCGCGCAGTGTGCCTACAGCTGGAGCCCGTGCGCAGACCTGACTTGGAGCCACTAGGAGGCTTGGCGCTCTGAGGGCACGCGCGGGCTACTGTCTGGGGCTCCGAGGTGGGTGTCTGAAGATGAGGGACGGGCTCTGCTGCAGGTGGCACGCTGGGCACAGGGCACCCCAGGAGGGGGTGGGCAGGCGAGGCAGGGTGGCCGGCTGCCGGGAGAGGAAATTCCAGCTGGCCCAGGGATCTGCAGCCTTCTGGGAAAATGAGAGAGGGAATCAAGGCAGGTAAGGACAAGCAGTGAATCCCCAGCACCTCTGCTTTCAGAGCCTGAAAGTGAAAGTCGCTCAGTCATGTCCGACTCTGCGACCCCATGGACTATACAGTCCGTGGAATTCTCCAGGCCAGAATACTGGAGTGGATAGCCTTTCCCTTCCCCAGGAGATCTTCCTAACCCAGGGACTGAACCTAGGTCTCCCGCATTGCAGGCGTATTCTTTACCAACTGAGCTATCAGNGGACTATACAGTCCGTGGAATTCTCCAGGCCAGAATACTGGAGTGGATAGCCTTTCCCTTCCCCAGGAGATCTTCCTAACCCAGGGACTGAACCTAGGTCTCCCGCATTGCAGGCGTATTCTTTACCAACTGAGCTATCAGGGAAGCCTGCTTCCATCTTAATTCTAAGTGTGAACCCAAAGGCCAATGCAGTGGCAGGTGGGGTCAGAGGCCCTTAAGGTAGATGATCAGTGACTGCCAAGGGTTTTCCTTGACCTTGGGAGACTGGCCCATAGACATCTCCACCTCCTCTTCCAGCCTGAAAGAAGCAGAATGGGAACAGCATCTCTAGCTCTGACTTAATATTCCTTTTCTAAAGGCCTTCACAGTGCTTGGGAGCAGGGGATCTGAAGCTAGATGGGGATGTGAGTCCCTGATCTGCCACTCGCCAGCTGTGTGACCTCAGGCAAGTCACTTTACCTCTCAGTGCCTTGCCACAGAAGCGGTAGTTTCAAGTATCATGTAGTATGTCCTAGGTATTTTTCTATCAATTCATCTCATCCTTACAACAAGCCCATGAGGTGGGTACCACTACTCTCATTTTACAATTAAGGAAACTGAGACACAGAGCGCTTACTGGTTTGTCACACAATCGACATGGTTGGGGAGAACATTTCAGTCTGGCCCCAGACTCTGTGCTCAATTAACATGCCGTATGGCCTCCCATATATAAAGCACCAAGAACAAGCACCTGGCACATGGTGCTTACTGGTGTCCCAGGGGAAAGGGCTAAGGGTCTAGAGTCCCAAGGGTTAGGTGACTAAACTTAGGGAGTGGCACAGAAGAGAAATAAAAGCCTGTTCTCATTTCTCCAGAGCTACTACTCACGCCAGAACCTGAAACAACAAGTCTGGCAAGAGTCAAGTGGTCTATTAAGCTGTTTTATAGACCCCTTAGAGAAAGGCTGTGGAGGAGAAGGCAGCAAGCCCGGAGAAGGCATGGCCCCCCACTTCACCAGCAGCACGGCAGACGTGCTGGCCCACATGGCTCTGGTTGTGTCATCTCCGCCCGGAAGGGAGCCTGGAGAGGCATGTGAAGACACTCCTGCCAGTTTGGGGGCAGAGAGATCACTTAGGGGTGTCTCATCAGCTGCAGCATGAGACTCTCAGGTGTCTGATCTTGCTGGGAAGGTACACACCAAAGCCACAGGCCCCAACAGCAGCCTGTCTGTTCTCCGGGTGTGCCCACCTGGTCCACACCTAGCAAGGTGATGCTAAGTCTGAGTACTACTCTTTCAAGGCCTGTACGGCCAGGATGAAACTATTCTAATACAGCTGGCACCACCTACCAGGCCTGGTATCCACCATCCCTCCCATGGATACTGCACTTGGTTGGCAAGCAGATGGTCTGGGTTCCTGGAAGTAAGGAATTCTAGTTTTCCTCAAGGAAGGCAAAAGGGACATGGGAACAGCATGGCACAAGTGCTAATTTCAACATCTAACTTGCTGCTCAAAGTCTAAGAATGCGTATCCCAGAGGGGAGGCAAGAGAGACTGTCCTTGCCCTTTCTACCACCACAGTGCTGCCAACTGCCAAGCCCAGAATCCTCTATCGACAGCGGGGACACAGCAGGGCTGCTGAGAACTAAACACGGGCCTCTTTCCTGGGAATTTCCTAGGCTGATCGCACAAAATCAGGGGAATCCGCCCTTCTCAAAACCCCTAGCCTTCCCATGCGTTGTAGATGCCAAGGCACCCCACCCTAGTCCACGGCCCACCCTCCTGGGACCCCGCATCTCAGAGATGCCCTGGGATACCCCACCTCTAAGAAGGCATACCTGCTGCAAAAGGCATTTTGTAGGGGCAGCCGCCACAGGTAGTGCCGATGTGGGTAAGAGAGGTGGACAACATTTCACAGATGCTGTAGCCATTCGCTCCAGTATCCTCGTCGGAGCAATAGCGAGAACCCCATGGAGGGTGCTGGAAAGGGGTGCCTGCAGGCACTGAGCTTGGAGCCAAGAGAAGCCCCTCATTAGGTGCAGCCACTGGGGACAGCTTGCCCTCGGGGAGCATGGGGCAGGAAGAGTAGCGCCCACACTGCAGCCCGTCTTGGCTGCAGTACAGATAGAAGTTGCCCAATGCGGTGAGCTCAGGCCGACCATACAGGCCATTGTAGTCAGCAGGGTTGCCAGGCATCGGGAGCGGGGAGAGTTGCGGTGTGGGGAACGAGGGCTGGTGCAGTTCCTGCTTGGGGGCAGGTGACTCCTCGCCTGGGCGCCCAGGCTCCGGCTTCAGGGCTGCCTGGCCTCCCATCAGCAGGGGCAGCTGTGGGCGCAGCCCCAAGGGGCTCTCCAGAGCCTTGCTCAGGGGCTGGTAAGGTGGCTGGCTGGCTGGCCCACGAGGTGGGGCAGATGGCCAAGGCTCCTCAGGGCACCCTTGCCAGCTAGGTGGGCTTGCAGCCTCCCCAGAGCCAGCCCCGTGTCGGGCCTTTGGATGGTTCTTGCCATTGACCTTGGCCCACTTAGGCCTCAGGCCCTTGGGTGCTGGTGGCTCCGCAGAGTGCCCTTCTGTTTCAGGGTGGGCACGAGGCAGCCGCAGGGGGAGCTCCCGCTCCTGGCTCAGCTTCAGGAAGGCAGCTGCATTCAGGCTGGCCAGTCTCTTGGGAGTTGGATCACCATCTCTGCGGGCCCCTTCATCCGGTGCCGGCTCTGGAGACAGGTCCCGACTTCCTTCTCCGAGGTTCCCAAGCCGGGGCCGCTTCTTAGAGGAGGCCCAGCCTCCAGCAGCCCGGTCACGGTCCCGGCTGCGGTGGGGGTCTCCTCCTCGGCTGCGGCGCGTGCCCACCAGGCTGCTGGTCTCCTCCCGCTCCAGCAGCAGGTTATTGAGGGCCTCAGCGTTGAGGGAAGCCAGGCGCCGCTTGCGGGGCTGTGAGAGGCCAGTGTCCTCGCTGGATGGGGTTGGGCTAGGGGGCTTGGGCAGGTCAGGGGGCAGCTCGTCAGCCTCATCTGCACTCCGTGGACCGGCCACATTCTCCAGGCGGGTCAGCAGCACTTTGCAGGTCTTGGGCTTCTCGGGAACTAACGGGCGCTTCCGTAGTGGGTAGTTCTTGCGGCGCCCTGTAAGGTGCTCTGGGCTCTCAGGAGGACCGGGCTCCACGCCCTCTCCCCGCTGCTCCACATTGCTGCCTTCCATTTGCAGGGGCTCCTGGCGGCCTGTGGGGCCCGAACTCAGCATGGGCAGAGACTTCCTCCGAGTGTGTGTCATGGAGTATCTCCAACCTGCAGGATGGAAGCAGGCAATGAGAAGCCTGTCTTGGTCTGCCTTCTCCCCCACTGAAGCCCTTCCAGAACCCGCTGCAATAACTCTGGCCTACCCTCACTGTATTTCCAGCCTGGATTTTCTTAGGACCCCTCTTCCAGAGTGCAGAAGTCTAGTGGGGTCAGGCTACTAGCAGCTGTGCGTGGACTGGCTACCCCACTCTCCTCTGAACCAAGCACCTGGGAAGCCTATGGCATGATGCAAACACAGAATCAGAAGACAGAAAAGGCTGGGGACAAAATCTGCAGCTGTGTCTACCTGTTTTTCTCCCACTGGATATTCATCACAGGACAGGAAGAGACTCTGAGGACACTGAGGCAGGATAGGGGCTTGGGTGGTGGGAATCCATCTAGTCCCTCAAAGACATGATCAATCCTCCCCCTTCCTGGGGCCTCTGAGATTGGCCAAGGAGGACAAGGAGATGGACAGTGAGAAGCTGAGATAAGGAACCTGCCTGCTGGGCTGTGGAGAAGGCCAAGTCTAGTCTGTGAGGACACCTGCATGGCAAGTACAGAGGAAAACCATAACCTGGGTATTGCTGCAAAGCCCCCTGAAGGGTGAAGGCCTGGCTGTGAGGAGCCTGTGAGGAGAGGCATCACCCAGCCCCTGGAGCCAGCCCCACCTTAGTTCAGATTACAAACAGCCCAGTACCTGGGGGAGGGATGGCAGTAAGGTTGGGGCCAGTGTTCCCAGGTAGGAGACCCAAGGACCACACTCTAGACCTGTGGTACAGCCTTAAAAGTCCACCAGCCACCAAGAGCTGGGAAAACAAAGTACCAAAGGGAAGAACTGACTCGGGACAAAGCCACTCAGCCATGTTAGTCCAGCCCTTTTTATCAGGACTCCCTCCAGGTAGGCAAGATGCCAGAAAGGGGCAGGATGGAGGAGAGAATCACAGGAAACCTAGAGCCCCAGGACAATGCCCATGACCAGGCATCACCCCCTAAATGTGCATGGCAGACACCCCCACCTCCCACATACCTGGGGCCCCCTGAGTCTCCCCCTTAATGAAAAAGGCCAAAGTAGGCTGTGTGCAGGAAGCTGGCATGGCATAGGCAGTGAAGAATTGAGGGGCAGGATGGGGGGCTCCCTCCCCGGCCCTTCCCCGGGTGGTGGTCTGTTCACTCTCTACCTATACTCCAACAAAGCAAGGTGATGCCAAGTAAGATGTCAGACTGGGCTTTGCCCTCGCCAGCATTCTGCGACCCCCGCCCCTGGCTTTTCAGTTTGATTTCCCCACTGCTATTGTTATTCACTCTCACTCCACAAGAGGAGCTGGGAGCAGTCCCTGCAGGGCCAGGATTTAACCCTGAAAGTCCCAAGCCTGAGGGCTCCCAGGGAGTCCAGAGCCCTTCCAGTAGCTCCTGTGGCCTTGGGCCAGTGTCTGGGATCACTGGGTCTCTTCTCTCCAGAGATAAGCCAGACTAGGTGAGAAACAGTGCTTCAAAAACCAGGCTGAGGGCAGCATGGGTTTCCCTCAGCCCTGAGAAAGAACTTGGAAAACTGGAAAAGGGAGGCAGCATGCCAGGCATTGCTCTGGCCACGTGCGGGGACCTGCATATCCAGAGACCAGGGCCCAGGCAGGACAGAGAGTCACAGAAGGCAAATCCATTCATTCCTGAAGCACAGACTGCAGTGCTCCTGAAAAATTCCAGGCATCTGCTAGGCTCCCTAAGACTCTTTCTTGCTTCTCATCAGGGGAACCACCCATCCCTGATTGCTCAGCATGCTTATTAGCAATGCCTCATTTCACCTTCAAAAGCATCCCAGGTGCTTACAACCCCAGGGCCTTCCCTCACTGGCAGGGCACCCCTGTGCCAGAGGTGAAGGAACAAGAACAAGGAGAAGGACATCTGTATTTCCTGGGAAGTCCGCACCCAGGCCTCCTCCACTCCCAAAAGGCCTGGAGAACAGTGAACAGACCACACAGCTGAGCAGGGGCCAAAGCCCCTCAACAGGCCCCAAGTTACCACAGCAATCAGCCTGGGAATGGCTGGTGGCCAAGGCTGAGGTCACCTGGCCTTTAAGGACATGGACACCAAGTGCAGAATAAGGAGGGGTAGATGGGAAATGGAAAGCAAACAGAGGGAGGTGTTTTTAAGTCTGGTCAATGAAGAATTCTTAGACCGAGGAAGGACTTAGCCAACCCTAGTTGGCTGGTAGACCGGCCACATGCGTGGATGGCCCAGGGATTCTGGGATACTTGGTCCCACTCAGTCTTTCCCTCTCAACATGAAAGATTAGCGGGGGAGCCTTGCACTTTCTTGAGCTGTCCCCAGAACCAGAGAACTTGTTTCCTGCAGAGGATCTCACTCTTGCATCTCCCTCTCAGCCCTCCAGTCCCTCAGGGACACTCACTATCCCTCAGGCTAACGCTCCAGGGAAGCCTAGTAAATCACAGGGTGCAAGTCACATTTCCAAATCAAGCATAAAGGCCTCCTTCGAGCCTCCCCTGAATCTGCCAAATCGCGTCACCCACAGAACAACTCCCAGCTCTCATGTGGTGCCTAAGGCAGCCATGGCACCCCACACACAACCTCCCAGGAGAGGCTGGGGTCTCTGCTGCCTACAGCACTCACTCCAGGTTGAAGAGAGTGAGTCATGCTTTGAAGCCAGATGGACGTGTGAGAACTTCGGCAGCAACTTTTCCCGGGGCGGGTGGGGGTGGTGGTGGAGGGGGCCCCCAGCCTGCTAGGGTCCCTCTAACCTGCAGGAGGGCCTAGCTCAATGGGGGAAGATCCCATTGAACCAGGAAAGCTTGGTTTCCCTTCCAGCTCTGCCAAGCCCCCTGCCGTCTGTCTTTCCCACTTACAGACTAGCTCAACCAGGAACTTCCTGCCACTGCCAACACACCACCAGGGTGCCTAGGTTCTCGGACTACCTTCCTTTTCTTTGGGAAGCCCTGTCCTCCCAGGGACAGGTAGTCTGGGCCCCCTTGGGAGAAGGTTCCTAGGAGAGACTCCCCAGGGCATATAACAGCTTGCCGAGACCATGTCAAGCAAGCTCTTACTGAAGAAAACCAGTCTGACAGCTGCCACGAAGCATAGTGGCTGGCTCGTGGTCCTCAGAGCTGAAGACCCATTGAATCACAAACTGAATCCAAAATCACAAGTCTGCCTGGCTGGGTGAAGTTATCTCCACAGAAATAGAAAAAGGGGAGTTTACCCTCAAACTGTAGCAGCACCTTATACCCAGGCCCCACCATCCACTAGGCCAGGTGGAGCACACCCCAAGGTACTGTGTGTGAGAGCAGGTCAAAGGCCTGGAGGAGATGGGCCACGGGCATCAGAGGGGAAAGGAGAGGGGTGGGGGCCTGAATGAGCAGGTCAAGCCCGCTTCACTCCTGCAGAGGCTGCACTGGGCTGGAAAGTGGCCCTTAGCCCTGCCAGGGGGTCTCCCTAAATTACCCGGCTCTAGACCACGCCCCCACCTCACCCTTAGGGGTTCAGGACCCATGCCCCCCAACCCCAATGCTCTTCCTGAAACTTCTCTTACCAATGCACTTTAAATTCTGGCTTTTTGGTTTATTCTTAATGGGAGGGAGTACTTGGAGGTGGGGGTCTTAGTTAGGCAAGAGCTTACCCAGGTGGCCCCTTGGGTGAGGGTCAAGAAAGGCCCTGCCCCAAGCCACCTCCCTACAATTACACCTAAAGCCACGCAGCTGGCATCGAGCTAAGCACTGCCCACCTCTGCAATCTCTTTTGGAATAATCCCCACCTCTCAAAGGAATAATACTTTTTCATGGACACTGAGTTTCTTGAAGCTTCTATCAGAGACGAAAAGCAGCAAAAGCACAACGGCAAGCTACTGTTCTTTTAAACTCAGTTGATATTACTTCATGGAAAAACAGAGAGGTGAAGCTGCTGGAATTCTTGTGATAAAGCCAAATAAAGATGCGGCTAGTATCTCTTGAATTCCCCAGAGCTGGTAAAATGGAAAAAACCAAAGCTTTAAGTCAGGTAGACCTGGATTTAAATGCCAAGTCTGCCCATCATGAATAACTTACTTAAATTTGCTGAACGTCAGATTCCTCATCCCAAAGAGACACATCAGAAGGAACCTTACTTAAGAGCAGTGGTGAGAATGATACCAGTCACCATGCAGGAGCCAAGCAGAGTAGGGACCGGGCAGGCCAACATCCCGGGAATCCCCCTCTTTCAGATTCACAGACAGGGGAGGGCAGCCCAACCGTGGCCCTCAAATCCCCACCCTAGGAGTCCAGAGCCAGCAGGGGCGATGAGAAATCTGAAAACGCAGCCTGCATCTGAACTCTGCCCTGCAACTGTTCCACTGAAAACACCCGAGAGTCCACCCCGGGGAACTCGGCAGCGCCACTGCTTTCCCGAGAGGGACCCAGTGGGAGGTGACGGTGAGGGTCTCCGTTTACAATGCAGCCAGAGGGCAGGGGCAGAAACTGTATCCCACAGACCCTAAACAACAGCTCCAGGCTTCCAAGAAACAAGAAAGGCGAGATCTTCAGATGCTCAAGACCCGGGGGTTGGGGTCAGAGAGCATGCACTGCCTGCTGCCACCATCTGACTGTGGCTTCAGCACAGGCACCCAGAGAGAGCAGAAGTCTTAGCTCTGGCAGCGCAGAGCTCAAGCCCCAGGGTTCTGCCCCTGAGGAGAGAAGGCCTCCCTGATGCGCATTCAGCCTCACTTGCTGTGGGTACTCATTCACTCTGCAGTCAGGCTGGGCTCCTACAAACTCCTGGGCAGGAAGCGCCACGGCCGACCAAAGGGAACTGGCCTGCCCCGTCTGGATGCGGCTGGTTTTACAGGCTGCCCCGGGGTCTGGCAGCCATCTGAGGAGCTGGGTTCGCCTGCCCTGGAGGCACCAAGCCTATCTGTCAGACCACCTGCTCCTCACACTTCACACTGGTGGCTCCCAAAAGCCCAGAGGGGTGGGAGCAGTGGTACAGGAAAGGTCCACCCCTACCCGACACAGGGTCCAGTGTGCCAACCAGCCCAGTCCCACAGCCCCAGCATTGGCTGCTCCTGTCTACTCTGACCCTCCCTGCAGGAGCGCCCAGACACACAGGTGTCCAGAACCTCCATGAACTTCTGGCTCTGGACACAAAGTCAGATGTCATGCACGTGTGTGCTAAGTTGATCCGTTTTCGACTGGTAAAGAACCCGCCTGTCAATGCAGGATGTGTAAGAGACAATGGTTCAATCCATGGGTTGGGAAGATTTCCCTGGAGGAGAGCATGGCAACCCATTCCAGTGTTCTTGCCTGGAGAATCCCATGGGCAGAGAAGCCTGGCAGGCTACAGTCCATATGGTTGCAAAAGAGTCAGACATGACTGAGCGACTTAGCATGCACACACAGGAACACAGGAACAGTAGAATAGGTGGAATCTCCTCTTTCTCACTGGAAACAGTCAGTTCCTGGTCTCAGGCCAAGGCCCCTCCTGCAGGGAGGGGGGTGAGAGTAAGGCAGACAAGACCTACCCCCCTGGATCTAGCATCAATCTATACACACAGCCCCCTGAGCTGGGACAGTGGGCAGAGACCATTGTATTTTAGTCATATTGCAGTGCTCTGCTCTAAGAAACTCAAATCTGACAAATTAGAAGGTAATCACATGCAATACAAAACTAGTCTTTAGAGGCTTTCTTTTAAAGGCACAAGTCCTTGCCAAAGGCGACTTGCCTCCCCTAGTTTCTTTCAGGTGCCCAGCTCCAGTGTGCACAAGACAGACCTCTCAGGGCAGGCGTCGGTCTAGCTAAGCCAGAGCGCCTGTGACTGACGCCCGGGCACACGGCACCTCTTGTGACCTTTGCTCATTCGGCCAACATTTTGCTGGCCCCTTGCCACAACTCAGCGAGGTGAGACCCACACAGGGCTGGAAGCCACTTTATATCACCACTAATTCCAAGTGGGCTTGATCAACGAACAGCTTTGAACCTTGGTTTCCTGATCGACACAGCAGAGTTGTGAGCACCCGGTTAAATAAGAATGGTATACAACAGGCGATCAACACAAGCTCATTCTTGCCCCCTACATGTCAAGTTATCAGGCTAAGAGCTGAAGAAAAATGCAAAACAGACTGGGCAACTGGAGCTTGAGCTGGTAGGAAGACAGAGGACAAGAGTGTGTGAGAGGGCTGTGGCAGAGTGCTCAGAGCTTGGTGGAGAGAGCTTAGCTCCAAAGCAGCTTCCCAGAGGGCACACCTGAGCTGCGACTTCCAGCTTCTTCCTGAGGGTCTACTTCATGCCAGGTGTACCAAGCCCAGTGGGAAATGGGTAGCACTCTAGAAAATTTGCTTCGCAAACATTTGGAAAGGGCAGGAGACAAAGGCAACTTTCCCCAGACTGCCCACCACTGGCTCCATACAGAATTATTCCAGGCTGAGGGACAGTGGGGCTCTGGGCTAAGTCTCCCTTCCCCTCTCAGACTCCACAGTGCCCAGGCCAGAAGCAAATCTCCTGCTGGGGCAGGACCTATTTGTTCCTGGCAGTGAAAGTGCGGAAGAGATACAGCAGGAACAGGGCCACGGAGCCTCAAGGCTCAGCAACAGGCCCACCAGGAGGAAGCCTCAAGGACTGATGCCCTGTTTTCCAAGAAACACATCAGCTCACCAGCCTGCTCCAGGCACTTGCCCAAGAATGGCAAAGCGTATGTGGTTGGTTCAACCACCAAAACACTCCAGGAACCAATAACTTAGATGTCTAAGATGGCTTGCCAAGACCAGAGTTGCTATCTAGCGTCTTGAATGAAGAAACTGGCCAGCCAGGCCAACATGGGAGCTCTGCCCTCGGCCTTCCCAGCGAAGTGCTGACCTCCTGAATGAAACAGCCATGGGGAACAAGACCCAAGAGCAGGCCTTCCCAACATTCCGCCAGCACGGACAGAACCACAGGCAGCCCCTACTAGAGTTACAGGCACCTAACCTGAATATCTCACTAATTAACTAAGTGTTTAGTGCCACTCCCATTATGCAAGCTCTACCAGGACAGGCGGGGTCTGCCTTCCTTACCAGTAAATCTCATCCACAGGGCTTATTAAGAGCTTGCTGAACAAATGAAGATCTGGCTGCCCACCTGCTCCCCTTCATATAACATTTCTACCCTAGGCTGATGGCACCACTTGGAGCCCAGGACAAGAAACTCTGACCTCAAAGCTCTCCCTCATCCCCAGGAGTCCACCATGCCTCTTCAATGTAATCCACAGTTCAATGGGTTACTTTAGGAATTCTCTCATGTTACACAGCACAACCTTCTTCCACTACCATCCTTCTCTCTCCCAACCTGCCCAGCTATCTCGGGAGAATATTTCTCTCATTCCACATCTTACAGTCACCATCACTCTCATTCATCCTTGCCACTCCCCAACCCCTGGGGGCTGTTATCATCTTATCCTAACAGGAGAAAACAGAAGCACAGAGAGGTAAGAGAACTTGCCCACACTCCCGCACCATCAAGGGTGGAGGCAGGGCGGCTGGTGTCAGTCCCCAAGTCCACGCCCCGAACTGCAGCACAGGATGGCTGCTGAGTCACAGGCCAATAATCCTGCCTGTGCAATTTTGATTTTCTGAGCTGTTTTAAGTACTGGCATTAACATATTATTAGTTTTTCTTGATTTTTCACTACAAAGGAATTGAAGATGTACTACAATTAAATGGCATCTATGTACTGGCCAGGGAACATACACATAGTTTTACAGACTGTTTCTACAGAAGAGTCTACTCAAAGTTCCCAGTATGTTCTCAGATGCATTTCTAAAACAAACTCATTTTATATCCTTGAAAGGGGTAGGGGCTGCAAAGACAGGTTTTCTTGATTTTACAGTAAATCTAGGAAAAGAATCTATAGTCTCCCCCCCCCCCAACACACATCTAACCATGTCTCTTGAATCAGATGATATCTCCAGCATAAACTGCAATGAAGACTGAAATTCGGTCATCATACTCCAATCAGCCATCTTAATATTCAAAGACATATTACCTGACCTCTTGGCTACCTCTTTGGGCTGAATAAATTCAAGTCCTTCCAATTCTCCCTGATGATCATCTCTTACAGTCATTTCACCTATTTTACAATTTTTTCTACACTCTGTCCAAACTGTGTGAACCCCTCTAGGCAGAGAATAGCTCCGCCCCCAATACTGAGACAGGTTTGCCAAACCTGACTCCATCTTCCATTCTGATATACACATCACAATATCCTGGCATCAAGCAGCACCCTAATACCTTTCCTGTGATATCTACAAAGATCCTCTAAAAACTAATAATTCAACTCTAGGGCATTCCCTGGCGGTCAGCAGTTAGGACGTGATGCTTCCACTGCCGGGCTGGGGTTCAAATCCTGGTTGGAGGACTAAAGTCACATGGCATGGCCAATAACAATACACCTCTAAACCATCTGACCAGATGAAAACGTGATTAACAAACTCAATTTTCTCCAGACACTTTTAGACTTGCAGCTGCAGTTGGAGAAGGGCTTGAGTGTGGGCCACCCCTTTCCTCTTCAGGCAGGAAACTGACAGAGCTGCATCTCAGGAGGGTGAAGGCCTGAACAGGCATTGAGAATGGAAGGGAAGTAAGGGTGGCCAGCACCACTCCAGATGAGGCCTGGGGGTCACAAGAGGCAGCAACACACCAAAAAATGTAGGCCCTGAGTTTCTGCCTGGCTTGATCCTGTTAACTAAGACGAGTTACTGTCATTTTTTTTGTCCAGGTAACTTGGTTATTATGGTGCCTCAGAAATCAGTTCCTGTTTCAAAACCTCAGGGAGGCTGCGAGAAAAAGCCATTCTTTTACTCCTGATGCTTGCAGAGGATCTATCTCAAGGGTAGTGTTATTTTTATTATTATTTGGTGGGAGGCTGAGTCAGGTTAATAACCACCCAACTTTGCAGGTGTTTCTCACTGGGAAAAATGGAATCTGGATGAAAATCCTTCCCAGGACATGACACAAAGTCCTGGACATGACTTTGCCCTGAGGCCTGCTCACCAAACCCAAAATCCTCAGACCCTCAGCTTCTAGACCAAGTTGCCTAGGGCAGGACAGCAATCCCTCCATTGGAACCCCAGGGCCAGGCTGGTGCTCAGCCACTCTGGAAAGCCAGCTCAGTGGGGCGAAGGGCACTTGTCTGGCCCTGAGCAGGCAGCCTGCAGCACCCCCGACTGCTGCTGCTCTTCCTCCCTTCTCCCTATTAGCTGGTTTACTGCTCATTAGTTGCAGAACCAGGAGGTGGGCAGGGGAAACATAAAGGAGCTGAAATTCAAACCAGTCTATTTTACTCCAGTTAGGTGCCTCCCATAAAACCGGGCAGGATTTCATCACCCAGGACCTCCCTGTCCCTTGTTCCTTGGAGGTCGAAGCAGCCTGAAGGTGAAGCGGGAACCTGCAGAATCTCAGGACCCCAGGCCCTGGAAGCCTACGCTTCTAATCACTACAGGCTCTTGACTCCATCTTCTCAGGGTGAGCTGGCCCATCAAGGCTGGGGACCCGCAGAGCAGAGAGCTAGGGCTGCCCTCTGTGTCCAAGCGCGCTCTTCTTATCCCTCCAAAGTCCCCAGCACAATGGCAAGTTCACAAAGGAAGTGAGTCCTGCCAGACTATGCTAGCAAATTCCCATAAATGCTTGGGCCAGGGTAGTACTGCTTATGTAAAATGCTTCCCCATTGAGAGATGCTGCTTTATTTACATTCCTCACAACCCATTCATAAAACGGAGGCCCTTTAATGTTGGGGCTGTTCGTATAATGCTCCATAAACCCGGCAGCTTCAACTGGCAGCCTTAGTTTGACACAGGCTGCCTCTCAACTTTTTCCCCTTAAGATTTTTTTTCCCCTCTTTAATGACTCACCTTGCGACAGGGCGCTCAGGCCAGATGTTGCCGGAGCCAAGGCCAAGAGGAGTAAGAACAGATAAAAATGAAAACACACAAGTCATCTTGAGTGCTGGGACAGAGAGGTGGGGAGGAATGAAAATAAATAAATTGAAAATCCCCATAGAACTCCAATGTGAACTACTCATGTTGAAGGTTGAATCCCTTCCAGGTTTACTGAAACTTCCTTTAAGGATGTCAAAATGCTCCCGAACTTAAGCCTCTACAACCTAGAGATGGTGTGGAGGGATTGTTTTTTTTTTAACCCCAAAGGAAAAGATAGAAGAAGGTTCTTTCTGGTTTTTCATCTACACTGTGGATGAATAAAAAGGCAGAAAATTTCTCTGCTTCTTTGTAAAAGTGTTCCATGGGCTGCTGGATCTAAAAGGGGTAAGATTTGTTCAGAGTGAAGAAACTCAGACGAACCTCAGAAAAGAGGAAGGACTGTGTTTTAGGACACACAGAGAAAACAGCCTGAGCAGCTGAGAAGAGAGGCCAGGAGATTCATTCAGAGGTAGCCTGTCTCCTGCTACTGTAGAAGCAAGGAGGAGAGAACTAGTACAGATTTTTTTTTTAATTGACGGGGGAGCGGTCTGCATTGCCATGGCAACTGTGAGGGGTGGCTTTCCCGCTTAGAAGGGAAATGCTGGTCCATTAATCATCAAACTGGGGCACAAAAGGGAGGTTTGGGGGAAAGAGGGTGGATGCAGAATTTATTTTTTCCACTGTTTAGACTGAAACCAGTCACCAGCCCTCTCTTCCATCTCCCCATGGTCCAGGGTTGGTAGTAAACAAAAAATGGAAGTTCGGAGAGAGCTGGGATCATAAGCTGTCCCTTCTGATGGGTCCAGTGTGGGGCTGATCATGCCTCCCATGTCAGCGATGTCCCTATAAACATCTCCTCCAACATCAGTCCCCAAAGCCCCATTCACAGGCCAGACCAGGAATCTTTCTCTTCTGTTCTCAGCACCGCGTTTTCCCCCCTATTTACACCCAGGATTGAGAAGAGATAAAACATATGGATTCATTTAGCATGGACAACAAGGAAAATTGCATAAGAGTAGCAAAGCCGGGTGGGGAGAATGGCCTGGTAAGGTAGGAGGAAAACAGGATTACAGCTCTTTTCCAATTCATGTCTATATGGTGTCATGTGAGCAATCCACAGGACAGACTTCACCAGCTGGAAAATCAGAAGCAATCATTTGCTCCCCTTGCTAAAGCACCCCAAACACGCCCTATGTATGTGCCTTAGGCAGATAAGGTCGGAAATCACCGAGGACTCCATACTATCTGGAGTTCTGGGGAAACAGAAGGGAAGGTTTCCTCTGCTCCTACTCAACTAAGCAGTCAATTGCTTTTATTCATTCAATAAAAATGATGTGCACAGCACTGTATCACAAATCCTGGAATACCCACACACACACAGGTTTAATACTCATACTGTCCTTATCCTTAAGAAACTTCCAACGGACAAAAGCACTCAAGAGGATGCCATGTTATAAAACCCAAGGTCACAATCTCAGAGGCAAGCAATGCTGGCCTGGAGTGGTCTGAAATGAATGAGTAGGGTTCAGGCAGGAGAAGGAGGTGGCAAGGGACTCTTAACTGGGGACAACTGGGGAAGTCAAGAGGAGCAAAGATGCAAGGTGATAAACCTGTTCAGCACATCAGGGCTAGGGGAAAGCCTTAAGGGACACTGTCCAGGATGAGACTGCAGGAAACGAGGAGTCACTGTAAGTTTGTGGGTAGGGGAGTGACATAGGGGAAGGAGTGCTTTATGAAGAATGATCTAGCAGCTGTGTATGGAAATGGATCAGAAGGGCCAGTACAAACAAGAGGGAAAGGAAGGCCATGACAACATAGGCCTGACATGGGAACAGCAGGGCAACAGAAAGGAAGAACAAGTGGGAGATAGAAAGGAGAGAAACTCTTCACTGGCTAAACTCTACAGAGCACACTCTTAACTACTTGATCTGACTTGCATGAGTCTCCTGCCAGGTGAGAGCCAAAGAGGGAACCATTGTTTTGGCCATTCTCCTTTGAGTTCTGGTGGCCAGACCAGGTCACCCCCTTCTGATGCCCCCAAAAGAATCATATGCACACTGGGCAGACCCGCAGAAGACACAAAGACCTTGAGATGCTTCATCATCCTCTGGATCTTAGACATACAATTAAATTCCCTCAGAAAAAACTTTAAGTCTCCTGCATGAGGTAATACCTCCCTTTCTTTCCCACAAGCCTCAACTCCACCCAGGCTGGGGTCTAGACCCTCCTGGGGAGAGGGACGGAGGGCGGCCATGAATTAACTCCATGCTCAGACTAAGAGGGGTGACAGGCTGCTTTCCCAAAGAGGGATTACACTCAACCACAGCTGGGAGCAGCTCATCATCAAAACCTTCCCCGGGTGGGACCTGGGTTTTTAACAAAAGTCTACACTCTAAACACCCTGAGTCTGTTTTTGTGGTCCCAACTCTTCCATTAAGTATGGGATCACAGGATAGAGCACAGGAATTCTAAGTGGGTTTTTACAACTGGAAAAACAGCACCCAGCTTGGTCACTGGTGGGTAAGAGGGGCTCACGGCTTAAGCCACTGGTTCCCAAATGTCCTCTAGGTGGTCAAGGACAGTGGTGTTCCTCCAGAACACACGGTCTCTCTGGGGCCCTTTCGCTCTTTTTCAGAAGGCACGGGAGTGGAAAGGGTGGGAGGAAAGTCTCTCAGGGGATAGGAAACCTTTTAAACTTAATCACTAAATTCCTGCCTCAACTCAGCTTCTCCTTTCTTTCTGTGAGTACCTTCTTTCGCTAAAGAAAAGTGCTGAAGACGGTTGTCCAGGAGCACTTCTGGGAAGTATCTCCTAGTCCCCAGTCCAACTGGGTCTTCTGCCCTCTTAAGACTAGTGACAACGGGAGACTGGGAGATGTCCCAGGTGGGATTAACCTTTTGGGCAGACTCTTCTCGCCGAAACACCTCATTCCTAGCAGGCTCTAGAGCTCCTCACCGAACTGTCTCTTGGGCAAGTCCAGCAATGGGGTCGCCACTGGCCAACCCCACTGCGTGCACACCCCCACCTCTGCCCCACTAGCTCGACCCCCCTCTTTCCAGAACAGCAAGTCGATCCAAGGCTGGAATCGTGAGCCAGTGCCGCAGCTCCTCCCGGCGGTCGCCCCGGCCCCCGCAATCCCCGGGGCAGAGTCCGGCCCGGTCGCCCGCCCCTCGGGGTGGGTGGCTCGGACCCGCTCCCCTCCCCGACGCCACCACCTGCGCCCGCTCCGGCGCCGCCTTTGTCCGGCGCTTCGCCGCCAAGCGGGCCCCTCGGGCCCGACCTGACCCGGCCCCTGGCCCCGGAGAAGAGGCGGCGAGGCGGGCTGGGCAGGGCCAGGCCCGGCCGCGAGCACTGGGTCCCGCTGTCACTTGGAGGCGGTCTGACAACTTCGATCCCCCCGCCCCACCTCGGACTCGGCCGCCGCTCCGCACGGTCCTCGCCGGGCCTCCCGCGGCCCACACTCGCTTCTCGAACCGGTTCCTTTCCTTCTTCGGCGCCTCCCTTCCTCCCAGTCCGATCGGGTCGAGTCTATACTACCCCCCGCCCTGGCGTGGCCCCCATTCCCTGCCCCCCATCCAGCAATAACCGGTCAGCTCCCAGCGCGGGAGGGCGCCCCCCACCCTGTGCGGGAGATCCCGCGGCGCCGCCCCCGGCCGCGGCCCCTTGCCTCAGGGACCGCGATGGGGGGAGGGGGCACGGGGGGGCGGGGGCCTCGCCGCCCGCGCACTCGGAGGCGAGCCGGCTCCGCCGAGGCCAAGAAGCGACCGGCGTCCTCCCGCCCTCCGCGGCCCGGGACGCCCGCGCCGCCGCCACCCGGCCAAGCTGCCACCCGGCGGCCGCCACCCACCCCGCCCCCGGCCTGCGAAGCGGGCGGCCCCCGGGGGCTGTCACCTCGAGGTGCTCCGCACTCCCCGATGGCGGGACCGTGGCGCCGGACCCTGGGGAGAGAGGCGGCGCGAGCGAGCGGGCGGCCGCACCTGCTTCGCGTCGTCCGTCCGTCCGTCCCTTCCCGGGCTGGCGGGGGCGGCGGCGCTGCGCGCTCGGTGGGGCGCGCTGACGGGCGACCGGTCCTCTCCCCTTCACTCGTCTGCCTCCCTCGTTTGCTCCCGCCCGCCCGCTCGCCCCTTCCCCGCTCCTCGACCGAGGCCCCTAGCTCACCGGGACGGCGGCGCGGACGGCGCGGCTCTGGGCGCCCGCAGGCCCCGGCCGGGCTGGAATCCGGCGGCTGGAACCCCCCGGGGGCGCTCAATTCCCGGGCTCCACGCTGCTGCGTCAGCGCCTCCTCCTGGGGGCCGGGGCCGGGCGGGCGGAGCGGGGGCCGCAGCCGGGCGGGGCCGTCGGGGGGGCGGGCGCGCCTGGCCGGGGCGGGCGGACGGCGGGAGCCGGACGGGCGGGGCAGGCAGCCGGACGGGCGGGCGGCAGGGGCCGGGCTCCGGGATCCGCTACGCCGCTCGCGGTTCCCCCACAAACTCCCCGAGAGCTGAGCCTCCGCCGCCCTCCTTCCTGCTTCCTCGTCCCCAGCCAATCAGCAGCGCGCCCCTCTGCAAGCTCCGCCAATCAGCCGCCCCGCCCTGCGCTGGCCCCGCCAGCCAATCCGGCCCTCGGCTCCCCCTCCCGGTCTCCAACCAATCAGAACCGTGGGTCGGTCGTCCCAACGCAGGGGGCAGCACGAGGCGGCCGGGGGAGGTGGTGCGGGGAGTGGTGGGGCCTGGGGGGAGGGGTACGGTGCCAAGGGTGGTGGAGGAAGGTGGTTTTCTTTGCCGGCTTCTTGGATTTTCTCATCTCCGGAACATGAGCCAGTATCCCATGTTGACCCGACCCTGGAGCCCCAATCCCCTAGCTGATACCCCCCACCCCGAAATCTAATCTCACCCCCCACGGCGGTCACCTCTCTACATCCCTCGTCCCCCTTCTCCTCTCCAACAACCTCGGGAGAAAACTGCGGGCCGAGGACCACCCCACGTTCGCCAGCGGCTGCTGCCCCCAGGGCAAAGCTTCGGGAAGACCAGCTGAAAATCAAGCGAGGACAACCCCCCTTTCCTGCAGAAAGGGCCCCAGACTCCAACGAAAGGGCCCCGACTGCTGAGAAGCCCCTCCCGCCCTTGCCTCATCTTTCCGACTTCCCTGCCTGCCACGTCTCCTTTCCTTTCAAGCAAGGTCGGTCCTGGCTTGGTAACCCCTCACCCGCATCTCTTTTTCCTCTTTCTCCCCTTCACCTACCACCCCTCACTCCAGCTCCTAATTCACCCTTCTTAGAAGCAGAGTGTGGAACCCTCATCCATTTGCAGCCGACAGCAGAGCCTGGTCTGTGAGTCCTTGACACCCACACACCCTCTTCCACCACCGCGGGGAACATCCGAGCTCTCCGGGGGAGGGAGGTGGGGGCGGGCAGCCTGACAGCCCAGGCTGGACTCCCTCCCTCGCGTCCCCAAGCGAGGATGGGACCAAGTGTGGACACTTACCTGGCTTCCCCCTAGTCACCGAATGCTGTGGCTCCGTCTCACACCCACAGACGTGCCTTTCCAAGCCCGAGCACGCTCCGCGGGGTCAGCGGGGTGGGTGGGCACAGCAGGCTGAGGTCACACGGAGGTGTGGGAGTCCCTGGGAGGTGCGGGAAGGGACTGTGTCTTGGGCACCTTGTAGTGCCAGAGCCGGCAAAGGGCTTCACTTCAGCAAGCACCGGATGCGCACATAGTAGGTTCTTGAGAAATGCTGAGTCCACCCTAGAACAAAGCCTCATTCCCAATTCAGGCGGGGGAGGGGAGCTTTGGGAGGTAAAAGGAGGTGCAGCAAAAAGGGTAGTATCCAGTCACTAGAGCCTGGGAGTAGCCCAGGGAGACTGGGTGGAGGAACACCTCTGACAGAGAGAAGGACCCCAGTGCTGGGGCTCCTAGGCAAGCAGAGAAACCCAGCCTTGGCGTGCACCACACAATGTGCCTAGCTTTTCCTAGACCTTGAGACTCAGCTCTCTATGGAGATCAGGGCGGCCAGCCCCTGTGGCTGGGAAATTGTTGTCTGCCTGTAGAGCTATCGATGGGGCCCAGACTGTCTTTGCTGTGTTGGGGGACATGTTTAAAGAAAGAGGCCACCGAACAGGGTGTGAATGGAAGCTGAAAGCTAAGACAGTGGCACAACCTCTTCTCAAAGGGCCAGGTCCTTCTCAGACAACTGTCCCCTACTTCTCCTACTTCACACCCTTATGGAAAGCAATGTCTCAAAACCCATAAAAGTAGAACACTAAGGGATTTTCCCCCTCTCTGAGCCTCCCAGGACAAAGATTCCTAGCAGTCTCCCTATTACCATCAGGTCAGCCCTACCCCCACATCACAAAATACCCCCTCCTCCTGTCACAGTCTGTCCCTTAGGATGACACCCCCCACCCCTCATCAGAGCCCAGTGGTAGAGGGTAACAGCAGAGGTGACCGCTGGAGCTAAGCCACACCATTCTGGCAGCCTAGAACCAAGACAGAAGTGGGGAAGGGACCCCTGTCAGCAGCTCAGCCTATGGTGACCTTGGCTTCTATGCCCACTAATGGGCAGAGATTGAGGCCAAGAGGTTCAGAAAAATGTACCTAGTCAAAGGGAAGGAGACCCAAGTGGCAGGAAGCCTGAGCTCGGCCTAAGAAGTAGTTGCAGGGTGAAGATGGGGGACTGGACTTTTCCTCAGCATCTAGGAGTGAAGATCTAATGGCCCTGGGCTGGGACAGTGGGGAAAGAGCTGTCTTTATTTGGGGCCCTGGTGGGAGGAATAAAAGGGACCAATGATTGGAGAGGAGGCAGAGTGGTCATGAGAGCCCATTCCAGCCTACCTAGCCTGCCCAGCCTGCCCAGCAGCTGGAGGAATTCTACTCTCAGAGCCTCCCCCATGTGGGTGGCTGTCTCCTTTGCCCCAGGAGGCTCTGAGTGAGCTATGGTTTGGAGACAGGCTGACGAAAGGCACTTGATGTTCCTCCTATGTCAGCCCCTAATCTACCTCTGTTCCGCATCCCCTTTGTCAGTGCTGGTCAACAAGCCAGCCAAGAAGCCAGAGGCTGCACACCATGCCTGTTCCCCAAGGGACCTTTTGGTCTTCCTTCTCCTTCACCCCACTTCCAGGGACTTCTTCACCTGGGCTTCCTTCCTTTCCAGTCCCAGGTGTAGAAGGGCTCCACCTCTTCCTCTAAACCTTTCCTGAATGAATGCTGCCCCCACCCCATTCCACCAAGGCTGTACCAAAGCCAGGGGGAACCCCCACCTTTCCTCACCCTGGCACACTCAGCAGCCCAGGGGGTCCCCCACTGAAAAGGATTTGTTGCTTCATCTGGAGAGAGGACAGGGTTCATCAGGTCTCCAGAGCCTGGAGCCTGGAGGCAGGGACTCTCCCTGCCCCTTCAGACCTATCACGAAGGGTTAACTGCCTCAGAAACGGGAGAACAGTGAGAGGGAGATGCGGAGAGGGAAAACATCCAGGGCTGAGAGAAAACACGCTGCACACCCCTCCCCCACCACATACGACCAGACTGACAGCCGGGACAGACTGGCTGCTCCGTCATCTTCAGTCCAGCCGCCAGGCACCTCCCCCACTGCCCGCCGCAGTCCCTGCAGACCGCCTGCCCTCGGTTCCAACCACCTGGCACCGGGCAAGGCACCCCACCGGGGCAGCGCAGTCATTGCAGTGGTGGCGGTAACCACTTTCCCCTCCATTCCACGCCCTGGTCCCATCTTTCCTGAGAGTGGGGCAGCAGCTCTCTTGCATTCCCCCTTCTCCTCCCTCCCCCCGCCCAAGAATGCCTGAACTCTAGGAGTCAGGATCACTAACTGAGCTACCTAGTCCCTCAGCCCCACTGGACAAACTGGAGGTCAAGGTGCCTTGGGGCAGGGATACCAGCACACCATTTAAAAGCGGCCGCAGCACTTGCCCCCCTCCCCCATCATGGAGGGGGGGGTGTTGGGAAATAAAGGAAGCTGGACTTTTATAGTCCTTTTTATCTGACCCACTCCCTCTTAAAGGGATCGAAACCCCCTCCTTAAAGGGATGTCCAGAAATTATTTGCCCCCAGGCAAATCCACGTGCTGCCGTCTGTTTGGTCTTTACCTGCTGGGGCCCCTTCCCCTAGGGATAGGGGAGACCGTAGTGCTCTCCCTGTGACCCTGAGCTGGAGGGGCAAAGCCTCCCCCGCGCCGCCAAAGAGCCAGGTGTTGAGTGCCTAGCTAGGAAGAGGACCTCTGTTTCCTCTAATGGCACCCACTGCCACAGGATGAGGGGAAGGTCAAGGTGAGGCAGCGGCCCGTGTGGGCCCAGTCTCTGCACAAGGAACAAGGGGGGCCGGGGGCGGGGGGAGGGCTACCCGCACCAGACCTTGGGGAACACGTCCATGGCGCGGTGTCCAAAACCCCCATCTGTCCAGTGCTAGTCTCCAGATTGCTGGCCAGGGGAAGTCTTTGCAGGCTGCCCTCCCGCCCCCGAAAAAGCTGTTTCTTCATTCTCCTTCCTTCTCACAACTCCCGACTCCCACCCTCTTTAGGGCCCCAGGCCTTCCCCTTGGGGTGCCCTCTCTGCCCCTTATCCAAATTGCCTCCACCAAAGCCCCAACAAATGCAGATCAAACCCCATTTCAGGTTCTTTCCTGTTCTTGTCGCCGAGTCCCGGGGGTTCGTGTCTCCCCTGTGCGCCCTCCAACCCCCCTCCCAGCCAAGGGGGTGGGGGATGGGCAGATCTCGGCTCTTCGGAGCCCAGCCGAGCGGCATCCTCTCCCCACCCCGCTTACTCGGCACCTAGTCCCACCGGGCCCTTGGGGATCGAGAAGGGTGGATATGACGGGGGGGAGGGGGTTCCGAGGGCACTCCAGACCGAGAGGGAGAGTCGGAAGCAGGCTCCCAATGAAGCCACCCCTCTGCCCCTCCTCCTTTCGCCCGCGGAGAGTCGAGGCTGCCGCCTGAGGGCTTCCCGGGCTCCTAGGACTCGCCTAGGCCCCCACCCGTGCCACTCCCTGGAGGAGAGGCTCCCCCAAGGACCAGAGGTGCGAGCCCCCACCCCCACCCCCGCCCCGCACCTCCCGCAGCTGCTGCAGCCTCCGGCTGAGGTCAGGCTCCACCTCCTTTCTCCGGAGGGAGAGCGGGAGGGTTGTTTGTTGTTGGGGTGTGAGAGGGAGAAGGTTCGAGATCACCTGGCCCAGTGGGCACCGGCCCTGGGAGCGAGAGAGGGAGCAGGGCTGGGTGGGCTGGGTTCTGCGGGCGCAGACTGCGGAGGGTCAAGGACTCACCTCACCCACCCCCACCCCGCCGGACCCAGCGCTGGCTTCTCAGAGGGATGTTTTACCTCGGATCTCCCGGCTCCCTTCCAGAAGCACTGGGAGGAAAAGGTCTGCCCTTGGGGAAGAGTCCTCTCTCAACGCGGCTCCCACCGCCCAGCACGGGTTCTACCTTCGTTCTCCCAGAAAGGGATGGGGAGTGTCCAATGCCTCCATCTCCTCCCTCACCCCCTCAAAGCAGTCCTGCCATTTCCTGGAGCAGCGGCAGGAGAGATGTCGGCAAGCAGGTAGATCGCCTTTACCCTCCTGCTTGCCACTAGGCACTGGAACTCTCAGGCAGTGGACATTGATGATAAAAACCCTATTGAGCTGGTTGCATCCTCATCCCAATCCCAGGAGACAGGCATGATCACTGGCACCGTTTCACAGATTAGAAAATTGAGGCTGAAAGCAGTTAATGCCTATCTCAAGTGGCACAGGTGAGACTTATACCCCAGTGTGCCAGACTTTCAGATCAGGGTTGGATCCCCTGGCAGCAGACCACAGCATTGCTTTCTATGAGTCTGGACAGCCATGTGGGCTGTGTGCCCCTTTGGACCAAGACCATTGCTGATATTGCCAGATAGAGTAGGACAGGGTGGGAGGTATCAGTGAAGCTTCATACTATAGCCCTGCACTTTCTAGCCAGCCTTTCCCCATGACGTCTGGAATCAAACTTTACAGGGCTTTTCTTTAGAGTCTCCAGAAAAGTTTGTTCCTAGATCTCCCTGGGCTCTCTGGAATCCTTATCCTCAGAGTCTCAAGCCCGACTTCCTGGAAGTGTCTTCTGAAGCTCAGGTGAAGTTCTCCCAAAGCTTAGGAATGCCTTGCTCCATAACGTCCTGGACTCCCAGGGGCCCCACATCGTCTCCTGCTCTGCCTTCCTGACCGTCTGCCTCTTTGCCTGGCTCTCAGTGTTGAGACTGTAAGCCCCTGGAAGGCAGCACTGTGGCTTTGACTTCCTCTTTATGGTATCCTGTGTGTCTTGCACACCTTTGGATTCAAGGAAGGATGGCATTCTAGGTCCCTCAGAACCTACCTCCAGTACAGCCCTTGACCTCTCCCCTTGAACAGATCCACTCAGGGGCCCCAATCTGGCAACCTTTGAGCAGATTTTAGCAGGCAGGCAAGTTCCTTTTGACAAGCTTTTTCTTTCTCACAAGGCTTTTGCTGCTGCTGCTAAGTCACTTCAGTCGTGTCCGACTCTGTGAGACCCCATAGACGGCAGCCCACCAGGCTCCCCCGTCCCTGGGATTCTCCAGGCAAGAATACTGGAGTGGGTTGCCATTTCCTTCTCCAATGCATGAAAGAGAAAAGTGAAAGTGAAGTCGCTCAGTCTGTCCAACTGTTAGCGACCCCATGGACTGCAGCCCACCAGGCTACTCCGTCCATTGGATTTTCCAGGCAAGAGTACTGGGGTGGGGTGCCATTGCCTTCCCTGCACAAGCCTTTTAAAAGAGATTAAAATTAGGAATCAATGCTGAAATGTTTGGAGATTTCAAATAAAAATCTAGATTTACAGTTCCTCTGTAAAGCATCTACCTGCAATGCGGGAGACCCGGGTTCTATTTCTGTGTTGGGAAGATGTGCTGGAGAAGGAAATGGCAATCCACTCCAGCACTCTTGCCTGGAAAATCCCATGGACGGAGGAGCCTGATAGGCTACAGTCCATGGGGTCGCAAAGAGTCGGACACGACTGAGTGACTTCACTCACTCACTCACTCATTTGGAAAATCAGAAGATCTGGCTACCTTTGGCCCCTATTTCCACTTGCAACAATAGGCTGGTGCCAAGTAGCAAATGCCATCTTTACAGGGCAGGTGTGCTCCAGTGTGCCATGGTTCCACCTTGCCCTCTTCCAGCATTTCTGTGTGGCTGATCCTTGAAAATCTTCAGGTTGTGATCCTTGCATAGTGACTACAGAGACACAGGCGGGTGTCATAGTCTAGGCCTTTGGAGTGTCTGCCTCTCTGGGCCCTGCTGGGAGAGCCTCATTACATCCAGACAGCCTGTTTCTCAGAATACCTTTATTGTTGTTTACTGAGCACACTCTTAAGACCCATGGACCCAGGCTGCAGATGAAAAGATAATTTCAATGTGGTCCAGAGTGTGTGGACTCCTCTGGTGACTATGTTGAAGAATATGGTGTAATACTTGGCAAATAGGAGGTGCCTAATAATGTTTGATGAGTTAGATAGTAAATGGCAACTGAATAAATTAATGGAATGGTTCCAAGAAACATGAAAAGCGTGTGACAATCTGGGTCACTTGGGACCTCAGCTTCCTCAGGGTCACTGCTATCAGATCAGGACCCTCATCCACTCAGATGTCATATGGGAGTATGTTAAGGGGACCCCACTTATGAGGAACCAGAAGACTGTGAACTGGAAATCCAGGGGTGTACCCACTGTGATTCCTTGAATCACCTGCAGACCCCTGGGACGATGAGAAAACACAGATCTGGAATGGACCATGTCCTCCAAAGCCAGGAGACTTACTGAAGGTGTAGGTAGACACTCAGCATGCATTTCTTTCTTTAACCTTTTTGGTTAATATTATTCTCAAATTTACAAGTGAATAAGGACACTGAGACCTGTAGAGTCTTAAGTAACAGCTCAGGAGCACACAGGCTTGGAGTGGTTCCAAACCTTTGCTTTTTTAAGTATAGCACTTAGCATAAAGGGTTAACAGAGAGAGGTCTCACCCTTTGTGGGTCTAAAACCTTTGCTCTTTCCACATTTCACATAGTGTAGCGATTAAAGTAGGAGAAGGCAATGGCACCCCACTCCAGTACTCTTGCCTTGAAAATCCCATGGATGGAGGAGCCTGGTGGGCTGCAGTCCATGGGGTCGCTAAGAGTCGGAAACGACTGAGCGACTTCCCTTTCACTTTTCACTTTCACGCATTGGAGAAGGAAATGGCAACCCACTCCAGTGATCTTGCCTGGAGAATCCCAGGGAGGGGAAGCCTGGTGGGCTGCTGTCAATGGGGTCGCACAGGGTCGGACACAACTGAAGCGACTTAGCAGCAGCAATTAAAGTATACAGACTTTTGTAGCCAGATTCCTTGAGTTAGAGTCCTGGCTCTATAGCTTTTTAAAACATGAGAAATACTTAGAACAGTGCCTGACCCTCAGTGAATCCCCTCAAAGCACCAGCAGTTATGAATCGACTTCATCATTCTCCCATCCTGCCATCTGCCCTGTTTCAGTATTGGTACTGGAATGCAGTCCTGCAACCTCTGTTTGCCCCCCCTCCCACCCCCAGCCTCACAGCTCTATAGCTTTTTAAAACATGAGAAATACTTAGAACAGTGCCTGACCCTCAGTGAATCCCCTCAAAGCACCAGCAGTTATGAATCGACTTCATCATTCTCCCATCCTGCCATCTGCCCTGTTTCAGTATTGGTACTGGAATGCAGTCCTGCAACCTCTGTTTGCCCCCCTCCCACCCCCAGCCTCACCCCCTCACCGGTCCCACATGGGGAGCCATTACTACAAGGTGCCCATGGCTGTATTCTGTCTGCCCTACTGCAGCGTGTCCCACTCTGGTCTCAGGTGGCTGGGTGCCTCTCTGCTGCGTCTGGGGGAGGAGCCAGCTGCTTTCCCCGCGGCTTTCCCACTTTACCCTCCCAACACCAAAGCAGTCTCCATGATTACAGCCATCTTTTTCTGCATTTGGAAAGATTTTCCATGGCGTTGCTGATCACATCCCCCAAGCCTCCTTCTCCTATAGGCTCTTAGCCATAGCCACGGACCCCTCCCCGCCAGTCTTCTGAAACCTAGAGCAGAGGCAGAATCACTGGTGGCTAATTGCCATCTTCCTTTAACCTCAGTGAACGCACGGGAGCCCAGAATCAGCTCCTCCCAGCAGAGACACCTCCTGGAGAAGTCCCCAAACTAAAGTCTGGGCCATAAGGGCAGTGCTGACCAACCATGGCACCACTGATACTTGGCACCAGTGGACCTGGAATGTGATGGCAATTATATCACGTCTGACTTGGACAGCCTCCCCTCCACGCAGCAAAGAAGAGTCCCTCTGAAACTGAAGAATTCAGCTGAGTACATGACCCAAGCAAGACTGAGCCAGAGAGTAAGTAGCGAGGCAGGTGACAGACTCAGGCATGAGGTCTGACAAGCACTTCCCCTGATTTGGGAATATTATCCTAATTTTTAAACATCTTATGAGGAGATTTGCAAAAATCATGATTGGTTCTATGGGCAACTCTTCTTTACTGAAATGCATATGGGGAAGTCAGCAACTTTCATTTTCATTTGTTTCTCTCTGTTGGAGGGTGTTCTGTAGTGACAGATAACATTTTCAGAGAGATTCCATGAGCTAAGTTCTTTATATACTCTCTTCCAATCTTCAGCCACTCTTATGAAACAGGAAGATATTATTCCCGTTTTATTGATGAAGAAACTGAGGCAGAGAGGTTTGATAGCTTGCCCAGAGTCACACAGTTAATAAGTAGCAGGGTCAGGAATCAAATCCCAGTCTTGTCACTTTTAATTGTTCCTTCATCTCTTGTTCCTAAAAGAACTTTTCCCAACAATTCCATATTCTTGTGTTTTCCAAATGTCTGTTAGCAATTAGTTTGAATTTTACACATGAAGCTGCTGTGAGCAACATTCATCTCACCATTAGACTGGAAGGCAAAATGTTGTGAGTGTATTATCATATTTCTTTATAAAAAGAATATTCCTTTTACAAAGCCTTATCAAAAATACCCTTTCCTTGCCCTCTGCACTCATTTTGACATTGAAATAATGTAGTCTTTCAAGGACATCAGATACACCTTAACCAGCTTCCAACTACAGGCAAACCCAGCACTCTCTCAGGGTTTCAGGAACCCGCGAGTCATCCTTGGCACCTCCCTCTCCCTTCTCAGCCACCATCCATGTCTAATCCATCACCACAACCTGATTGTCATTTACCTCTACTCCTTGCATCGCCTCCCCACCCCAGCGACAGCAGCCATGGCATCTGCTCAGACCAACCCCATCCCCCCACCCAATCCCGCAGCCTGTTCTCCACGAAGCAGCTGGAGGGATCTTTCCAAACGGATCACATCGCCTCCTTCTCTTGCTTAAACCCTTCTATGGTTCCTGCTAGCTGTCAGGATAAAATCCGAATCTGGAACAGAAAAGTGAGGCTGCTCCAGCTGGGAAGCTCTCTGATCCCTACCCCCATACCTCTTCTAGCTGCACCCCTGAACCGGCAGTGCTCCCCCACCACCAAGCCTTGCTGGGCCACCGAGGGTAAGGCCTGGGGTGAAGACTATGCCTGCACTGGGTCTTACTGTTTCCCCATAGCTTGGCAGGGTACCTGCACACGCTAGTTCTCAGTAGCAGTTACTGAATGATGAATGAATAAATGAATGACTGGCAGAAAAAGCAAGCCTTTGCCTGTGCTGCAGCAGCAGCTCTGTGGTCTGCCTGCTTTGACAGGTGGTCACAGTGCTGGACTTTCATATCAGCTTAGAAAACCCTCTCCTGTAGCCACACTGCGTGCCAGGCCCTGCTGCTGGCCTTACAACTCTTTCCTCCCAGCCCAGTTTCCTGTATGCGGGAGCAATAGTGATGTTACCTTGGCCTCTAAGTTTCCAACGTATGTGGGTTTTATGATTTGTGTATATTCTTCCTGTAACATTTTCTGATGATTAATTCAGTGCTTGGATTACAATACCTGTGGGTTCCACAGGGAAGACTCTTTGAAATCTGGAGACAAAAACATTACAGTGCTGGCTCTGGCAGTCCAGATGGCTTCGCAGAGAAGTTAGAATCTGTGGCCCCAGAATCCTGTTCTTTTAGCTGCTACTGAAAAGATTGGAGAACTCAGTTCAAGGCAAAGCCTTGGGATTCCCCTGCCCTCTTCTGCCCCTCCCCCTGCAAGTCCACTCTAGATGTTTTAGTTAAATGTGACTTCATTTAAATGAGCTTGGTGGAGGTTGACAGGAAGAGAGGTGGTCCCCTCCTGCAGCCCCCCAAGGAAGGCATTCATTATGCAAGTATTTAATGGTGGGTACCTCTGTTAAGCTAGGCTCAATGCTGGGGATTCAGCAGCAAACCAGATACCTAATATTTGGATGAGCAGTGCTCATGCTGGGTCTTAAAGGAATGGATAACAGTAGAACCCACTGGGGGGACTTCCCTGGTGGTCCAGTGGTCAAGAGTCTGCCTGCCAGTCTGGGGGAGACAGGTTTGATCCCTGGACTGGGACTACCCCACGTGCTGTGAAGCAACTAAACCAGTGTGCTGTAACTACTGAAGCCAACGGTGCCTAGAGCCTGTGCTTTGCAACAAGAGATGCCACTGAAATGAGAGACCTGAGCAGTGCAGCTAGGGAACAGCACCTGCTCGCCGCAACTGGAGAAAGCCTGCAAGCGGCAACGAAGAGTGCTGCCAAAAATAATAATGATAAAAAATGAAATAAAATAGACTTTGAAAAAGAGCTAATTGGGGTGATTAAGTGCTTATCAGTGTTTTCACATCTATCTCCCCAAGTAGACTGCAAACTCCTTTGGCCCCATAACTGTTCCTTGCCTTTGAATCCTGGCACCCCTAAATGAAGGCTGTTTTTCATTGACCTGGAGATTGGGGGAATGGAGAGGTGGGTCACTCAAATGTTCTGAGCCTGGGGTGCCAGGCTGAGGAGCAGGACGAGACTGGATAAGCTGGTCCATCCACCAACAGATGCTGGGACTGGGTGGTGGACCCCAGAAAACCCTTGCAAGACTCTGAGGTGCAGAGTGGTGGAGTTTCCATGAGGCTGCAGGGGAATGAGTTGACTGGCTTTTCCTGGTAACTGGGGCAGGCTGGGGTGGCAGGGAGTGGTGGGAAGGGGCAGATCAGAGAATCTAGTGAAGAAAAATGGCTGAGCCACTTGAGGTTCCCATCCTCAGAGCAGAGGGGAACATGGAAGTTTAAGGAATGCAGAATATGGGATACTTTTTTTAAAAAATATTTATTTATTTGGCTGTGCCTAGTCGTAGTTCCAGCATGTGGGATCTTTAGAGTGGTAAAGTGCAAACTCTTGGTTGTGGGATGTGGGATCCCACAGTTCCCTGACCAGGGATTGAACTCAGGCTCTCTGCCTTGCAAGCAGAGTCTTAGCCACTGAACTAGCAGGGAAGTCCCAAATATGGGATACTCTGAGGCACCTCCAGGGCATCTTCAGGGCTCAGGAGTCCAGGATATGAGTCTCTAGTCTGCTTGGAAGTTTGGATGATGAGGTGGGGAGGGCCAAAAAACTGCATCATGAAACTCTGAAAGGACCCTAGGAATCAGTGAATGGGGCTTAGGGGTACATGTGGCAGGGTTTCAAGCACCGGGGCATCCTGCATCGGAGAAGACAAGAGAGGTCCCAGTTGCTTTCCAGTGAGGATGTCATCTTCCTTCTCTCTGGAGCCAGGCAGTCTCCCAGGAAAAGGAGGGTGTGCAGGCAGGTGGAGATCCCAACAGCCCTCTTCTCAGCCTTGCAGGACCTACCACAAGGTGTACTGTGTCCAGAGGCACCCAGGAGGTGGGGGCAGGAAGAGGTAGTGACAGCTCTTGCTGGATCTACACATCTAGGTGGTGATTCTTTAACTGAAACTGTTAACTGCTAGCTTTGGACCTTGGAAATAGTCTCAGCATTGGAGAGCAGATCCCTGCTCTCCCCAGCCAGTGCAGTCATACAAAATTCACATCCCTGCAGTCTTCATGAACAACCTTGCAATGGCCCCAACCCCACCCTTCCACTCTGGGCCAACAGCAGGAGTCTGGAAAGAAAGGGCTGGGTAGGCTGCAGGCCAGTTAGAAAGGATGTAAGGTCTCACATCCCTAGTCTCTTTTCATTTCCTATTCCTCCTCCCCTGATTTAGATCTTAGAATTTAGATCTTAATTCATCTCACAATACATTTAAGTAAATCATTTTATTTTAGCAAGTAAAAGGACCTACCTTATACCCAACCTTGCCCAACCTGGCAGTATCAGGCAAGGTACACAGGTATGGACAGAAACTTTGCTACTCTGTTCCCATAAATAGAACCAGCATTTGGGGTGGGTCCTGAGTTGCCCTGAAAATACTCAGCTTTGCAGAGGCTGCCTCCTGAAACCCAGGCAGATGCACCCCAGGGACTCTCAAGGCAGGCCAGGCAGGTGGCCCCCATTGCAGGGCTTATCTCCCTCAGGCAGCTGCCAGCTCACGCTCCTTGCCTCCATTCCTGTGGCATGTCTAACAGCCTGTCTCTTGGTGAATGCAGCCATGTGAGTGTCTGTCTGTATGCATGCGTGTTTGCCCAGTGGGCACAGGGCACGGGTGTGTTTGGATGGAGATGAGCCTATTTCTGGGGCTCCCTGCATGGCCCTACTTTTCTCTCTTCTTGTTCCTCGGTCTATTGCTGGTGAGAGAAGCCCTCTGTACTTCCTCCATTGAGCCCCTGTCCTCTTCAGAGGGAAGATGTTGCCTGTGCTGAGATATCCCTGGGCCTGGAATATCGTTCCCCTCTTCAAGACAACTCCCACTTACCTGTGTAGCCTGTACACTTCCATGTCTTCCAGGGTAAAACTACATCAGGCTGCCTGGCAGAGTAAATGTAAATAAAACTGTCCCTCTCTGAGGCTGGTCTGTGCTAATTCAGTGCTGGTCCAGGGCATGGTTCTCAGCTTGTCCATAAAGGTTTGTTGACTATGGCTTATAGGCCTGGGCAGGAAAGCAGTGATGCACGCTCTTTTGTTATCTGACTATTCCTTTTGCTGAAAAGAAGCTCATGGTATTGGCCACGGGGCTGGTGTGCCATCTCTACCTTGGGTCACTTCTGGTGGCATCACTGTAAAAAATATAGGCATACAACAGCTTTGGAAAACAATTTGGAATTACCTAATAATGGTGATCACGTATACCTACAACATAGAAACCCCATTCCTGGGAATGTACCTGGAGACTTGCACACGTCAACCGGGAGACACATACAGAATATTTTAGAATAGCCCCAAACTGGAACCCACCCAAGTGTCCATCAACACAAGAATGGATAATTAAATTGTAGTATTTTCACACAATGAAGTATGATACAAGGCAAAAGAGACCAAATTAAAGCTCCACTCATTAACAGGAATGAATCTTTAAAAACTACACAGTGATGAGCCAGAGGAGCAAGACAGAAGAATATATTTAGTATGAGTCCCATTGCACAAACCTTAACAGATGATCAAAATAATACTGTTAAGGGAGACAAACAGAGGGAGGAAATCATACAGGTGAGGGGAGGACTGTCACTAAATTCACGATCATGAGGCACACAGGCTCCTAAAATACTCAGAATGTTCTCTTCATTGGCCTGGGTGCTAGGTACAAAGGAGTTTATTGTTGTTTTTCACACTGCATACATACATGTTATATAGTTTTCTGTATATATTCAATAATATATGTTTTATTTAAGAAAAAAAAAAAGGATGGTGTGTGCCCTGACTCTGCCCTCTTTTCATATCCAATCTCTACACTTGTCTTCAGCTGGCAGAGATGGGGCCGGGGTCCCTCATCACAGTTCCTTTCTGTTTCTGAGGGGGTCAGAGGACTATGGGAGGTGAGTGCCTTCCCTTTGCAGCTGGGCCCTGCTACTCCAGGGTGGGAAGGCCTGGGGGAAGCAGGGCCAGGCGAGGCCGGCTGGCTCTGCTGTCTCTGCCAACTCTGGGGATTAGGCCAGGGCTCTGGCCCACCTGTTGTTTCACTCATTCAGCATGAACATAGCCACTGAGCACTTACTGTGAGTACTGGGTGCTGTTGGGAGGGTTCAGATAAGTGAGAAATGGTCTTTGACCTCAAAGATCTGTACCATATACAGAGGTAATCACATATACAAATAACTATGATATCAATACAGGGAAAATGTGAGCTAAGTATCACATGACCTCTCATTTGCACTTTCAGTAAATGTTTGCTGAATACCTATTATGTGCTAGAAACTGTGCTGGAGTGAACATAAAAAGGCAGTTCAATAACAACCCTGACCCTTAAGTTCTTAGTCTAATGCATGGGAACAGACACAGATGAGATAAATACGACAGTGGGGAAAACTCCTGATGTAGAGATGCCCAGGAGAAGCAGGAAGAGGCCCCACTCAGAATGGGTGGGATGGGGACAGAAGACCGGGAAAAGTCGGAGAAGGGAGGCCTTCCTGAAGGAGGCAGTCCCTGAACTGAAGCGTCAGGGATGAGGAAACAAGACCAAGATGAAGGGCTAGGACATCCTCCCCAGAGGGATAAGCTGGAGCAAAGGTACAGGGTAAGAAACAGTGTCAGGAGGACTGTTTCCAACCAGAATACAAGTACTCAGCAGGGATGGGAGAGGAGCAGCTGGAAGGGAAGGCCAAGGCAGATCAGGGTCGCATTTGCCATGCAAACCTTAGATCTTATAAGTGCTGGGAGCCACTGGAGGCTTTAGGGGGGCCTGATAGTTACCCTAGCTCAATACAGAGGAAGGGTTGAGGCGTATGAATTGGAAGAAGACAGGCAAGTTGTCACGTTGTTGTGGATCAAAGAACTATTCTGACAGGCTAGCTATGTCTGAGAGTGGGTGGTGGGTGCAGGAGAGGCCATTTTCAGGAACAGCTCCTTGCCAGAGTGGTCGGGTGTGTCACACAGGGCTCCCCTCTGGGACTAGTGTGGGCAGAGGCAGGGACAGCCAGAAATGTGGATGGGACTTTGAATCATCTGATCCCAGGGCCCCACATGCTGGCCTGTGGACATGAGGCAGGTAGTGAACTTCTCATAAGTCAAACGTGTGCACTTTAAAGATCTATCTGCAATGAAACCAGTAAAGTAGCTATATCGCTTAAAAGCACGAAGTGAATTACCAACCGAAAGCTCTTAAAGATTCAAAAGGAGTTTCTCCGTGGAACTGGGTGGAGGGGAGGTTTGCAGTTTTTGTTTCTTTAAAATTATCATAGTTCAAAAACCATTCACATAAAACAAATAACCCCACCCCCGCCCAAACCGGCCTTTGTTCTGAATTTATGTTCTTTTTAAATGGATAAAAAGTGGCCTTTCTTGTATGAAGCGATACAAGATAGAGAATAGTAGGCTGTCGTTGAGCCCTATGCATCTTGAGATACGAGGCTGGGCGAGCCGCCAGTCGCAAGCACCCTGCAGTTGTGGCGAGCGGCCGACAGGGGTCAGGAGAGCTCCACGCAGGGCTGGCGGAGCCGTGCCCGAGCCCGAGCTCGCGAGCCAGAGCCGAGCTCCGCGGTGCGCGCGACGTCTCGGGGTCAGGCAGAGGGCGGGCCCTGGACCCTGGACCCGCCCTAGGCTGGGGTTCTCGACCGAGGGTCCCGGGTCTCGGTTCCGTCAGGCGGACGTGTCCGTCCCCAGATCAAAAAGAGGCGCTCCTTTCTCAGTCCCCCACGCTTGGCAGACACCAGCCTTGGCTCCACGTCTGGGCGTGGCCGGCTCACCTACGGTTTTCCCGCCTACGGTGGGCAACTCACCCGTCTTCCGGAAGCGGGCCCGGCGCCAACTTTGTGTTTTGCGTAGGATTGACATGATCAAGGAGTTAGTATGTCAAAATGAGACTTGAAATATCTATATAGGTGAAGAAGCGCCATTACCAGGTTATGAGTTTGGGACCCAGGCCGCTGGAGGGGTGTCCTCTGAGCCCCGGCTCAGCTGTTCTAAAAGGTTGCCTGGTACAGACATTATCCTCTTCATTATCCCCATTATCCTCGTTATCCCTGGAGGTGTGATTAGGTCTGGAGCCCATATAGGAATCCGTTTTTGTTTTTTTAAACAGGTTGCCAAGTTTTGATAAAGGGTGTGTGCCCAGACCACACTTGGAAAACCGTTCCCTTAGCTTCTGTTGCCATCAGGACAGACAGGCAAGTAGGAAAACGAAGAACGGGATGGTCGTCAGCAGGGGAACTGGGCCGATAGTGACCTGCCTAAAACTGGAGCGGAAGGAGGCAGCCCCAGAGTGGTGCTGGCAGCTAGTGCTGCCGAGTTGCACAATGCATGTAATCAACCCCACACTCCAAGAACCGCGTGGCCTCTGCTTTCCCATTGTTCTCGACTCAGACTTCACTTTTTTGGCTTTACTTTAAAATATTTTTATTTCACATACAGCATCTGGAAAATCATTGTTCTCCCCACGCTGGAGGCAGACCTACATTATCCTCACTGACTGGCTGAAATACCCCATTCTGATGTCTTTGGGCTTCCAGCTACACTTTATTATTTTGAAAAATTTATTATTATTTATTTTCTGTCTGCACCATGCGGCATGTGGGATTTTTAATTCTCCAACCAGGGATCAAACTTGCACCCACTGCATTGCAAGCACAGAGTCTTAACCACTGGGTTGCCAGGGAAGTTCCAGTTACATTTTAAGCCCAGCAAGACCACCATTTTAGCCACATTCATCTCCAGCACAGTAGGGAGGAGGGTAGGAAACTGAAGGGACAGGGCCACAAGCCCCTCAGCATAGGACTGGGCTGCGGTTGGCAAGGAACCGATAGCACCTGTCACAAGCATCAGGCTGGGAACAGCTCCTGGCTACAGGCCAGGGCCAAAAGTCAGAACAGGCGCTGCTGGGCTGCAGACCAAGAAAACCAGGTCTCTTTTAGGGAACTCAGATGGTGTGGGACAGCCCAAAACTGTCACACCCTGACTGTGCTCCATCCAAGCGGCCATGCTGGATGGCCGCTTGGTCAAGCCCCAAGTGGGGCTCCATGCTGGCATTCTCAGAACCCCTATTTCTGCTGATCTGGATTCTAGCTCCAGTTCTGATTTGGGGCAAACAAAATTGTCTTGGTCTTTTTAAAAAAACATGGGGATGGTTTCTGGCAATTTATGGTTCCTTCTGGCTCCAAGACTTTCCACTCTGGGATCCCTCCTTTCTTTAAAAATCACTGCAAGATCTGGAAAAGAGGGACTGAGTACTCCTCTCTCTTGTGGGTTGATTCCACCCCTGCGTCGCCCATCACCAGTGAGCAGGCTGGAAGCAGGGCCTGGATCAGCTGCGCTCTAAGGACACAGGGCTGGAGCCAGACAGAAGGCAGGAACAAGTAAACTGCTTCTCTCCCAAAACACCAGTTTAGAAGCAGATGGGTTTGCTTCATGATATGTTTAATACAAAATGGCAGCAGCCACTGTGGAGTGGTAACAAATAGCCACAGGGTGTCCAGAGAAATGTGCGCAGGCAGCCTCGGCTGGAGTTGAGCCAGCCAACCCAGGCCTGCTGCCCAGTCAGCTGGGGGCTGTCACATGGCCAGGAATGGACAGTGGCACTGGCAGGGTAGTGCTGGAGGCATCGAGCCCGGCCTTCATGAGCATGCAGACCTCTGCCCACTGTGGATTCTGGGTGGCACAGGTGTTCTGAAATGCCTGTTCCTAGAGCTCTGCCCCAGAGTGATGGAATTCCAGCTCTAAAAAATAAGGGACAGAGGAGGCCGCAGTGGGAGTGCCCACTCACACACTGATGAAAGCTAACACCCCATAGAAACCGGCAGAAACAAAGGCTGGGTTTTGTGGGTATTTTTCCCCATAAAGAAAAGAGACTACCAAGTTCACATTAATGAACTTGGTAATACTTCTGGTGTACTTGAGCAGAGGGTTCCCTGGCACAGGCTCATCCGAGGGAAAGGTGTCCCTCCTGGGAAGGGGAGCACCAGGCTCGGAAGTTAGAGAGCAAGGGCACAGTCATCAAAGCTCCAGAGAAGCCACCCTGTTTCCTGAGGACTCCTTGTTAAGTCACTGCACACTTCTTGGCCGGTGGGTGGGGCCTGTTGGGAGGAGAGCTGCGGCAGCTGTCCTTCCAGACAAAGGCCTCAAGGTGTTGGAAGTGGGGTGAAAGGTCTAGGGGTTAGTGGAAGTCTGCATTGAAAGCTCTGCCAATGACGAGCCGCCTCACTTCGCTGGTCCCAGCCCCGATCTCATACAGCTTGGCATCTCTCAGAAAGCGGCCCATGGGAAAGTCATTGATGTAGCCATTGCCACCTGCAGCCATGGATGGGGCAGAGAAAAAAGACAACAGGAAAAGTGATAGGCAGTGGGCAAAGCAAGGGAAACAAACAAGATCAAGCATCTAGCAGCAAAAGGTGGTGAGAGGGAGGGTGGACGGGGGTGGGGGGGTGGCCGGAAGGCCACTCAGAGTGCTGAGGATACCAGGCAGAGGCAGGGGAACCACTGGCAGACATGGAGAAGGCAGGGGGAGGAAACTACTGCATAACGCTTATTGGGTGCCAGGCCCAGAGAGGGAAAGTAATCTGCACCAGCTACAAAGCCAGTCAGTGGTGGAGCCAGGATTTGAACCCAGCCATTTGGCCCAAGTCTGCGCTCTTAACCACTGTGCAGCAGTGAACCGAGGCTGTTCCACCTCTGAAGTGTCTCCTTTCCCCCATTTCCCGGTGACGGGACCAGGCTGGGGAGGTGAGAGGACAGTAGCAATCTGCGGCCTCTGGTGGTTTCCCATTTGCTTTTCCATGTCCTCCCGGTAACTGTACTAAAAGTACAGTTCAGCTACAGCACAGGGTGAGGAGTGCAGGGGAGCCTCTTCCTGGAGGCAGACACAGGCTCTGGGAGTAGGGAGCAGGAGGGGCACTCACCCAAACACTGGATGCCGTCCAGGGCTACCTGTGTGGCACACTCGGCCGAGTAAAGAATCACCCCTGCACAGTCCTGCAGGCGGAGGCTCCGGGTCAGCAGGGTCAGCCAGGACTGCGCGGAGGGGGCCCAGCCCCGCCCCTTCCCTGGAGTGTGCCATCCCCTGGGGCCGGCCCTCACCTTGGCAGTGCAGTGGCCCTCATCACAGGCCTTGGCAACGTTGTAGACATACTGACGACAGGCCATGAGACGGGTGTACATATCTGCCATCTTCCCCTGCATCAACTGTGCCCAAAAGCAGGCCACAGGTCAGTGTGCTGGAGACACGCTCCTCTCAGAATCGGTCCCTTGTCTGCAGTAGCAACCTGACAGCCAGGACTGGGGGCCCTCAGGCACAGAGAGGCAAGGGGACTTGCCTAGGAGGGCGACACGGCAGCGGGCCCGGAGTTCAGGCCAGAGAGCTGCCGCTGAATCGCAGACCTGGTCGTCCACTCACAGACCAGAAAGCATGCCTTGGAATGTTACTCCCTCCCCACGACCAACTGGGCTTCACCCTCCTACCCTCCAGGGTTAGTCCCCTTAAACAAGCAGGGAGGCAACAGGAGACGGACTGCCTGACAGCTTCCAAAGCCGGGTAGCAGGCTGAGGAAACCAGGGCCCCAAGTATTCAAATCCATTTTTGTTCATTTTTTGGGGGGGCCACACCTCAAGGCTTGCCGGATCTTGCAGAGGCTTGCTCAGGGAACTCCCACAAGCGCATTTTTGGACAAAGAAGAGTAAATGCCCACAGCACATGCCCCGTTTGCTCATTTGTTAAAACTTGAAACCAGAGAATGAGTACATCTTCACAAAACCATCCCACTCACCTGGAAGTGGCCGATCTTCTGGCCAAAGGCCTCCCTCATGTGCAGGTAGGGAATAGTGTGGTCGAGGACGGCCTGCATGATCCTGCGAGAAGGAGAGAAACACTGAGGCGGGGCTTCGCTCTCATCCCACTGCCGGCTGTGTGTGTGTGGTGGGGGATGCTAGTGTGGAAAGGCCTGAGGTGGGGGCAGCCAGGGGAGACAAGGAGCTGGCATCCGAGGCAGTAGTAAGGAACCTGGGGACGCTCATCACCCTGCTCCGTCACCGCACTGACGGCCCGGCACCTGTGTCCCCTCCCCTGAGACCACGGAGTGGTGGGTCCCTGCAGAGATCTAACCCAGGCAGCCTGCTGCTTCAAGTTCTGAGTAACTAGTCAGGATGGCTCCTCAGGTTTTTTGTTTGTCACCTAATGATATTTGCCTTCAGTGTGAAGAAAGCAAATGTGACAGGAAAGGTAAATTTTTGTCTCTGGGAGAGGATGCACAGCAGCTGGGAGGTGGCCCCCGTGGGAGAGCCCCCCCCACCCCCAAGCCTTGCACTCACCCAAGGGGCCCACCGGCCAGCACCAGCCGCTCCAGGTCCAGCCCACTCATCAGCACGTAGACACCCTTACCTAGCTGGCCCAGGATGTTGGCAGCTACGGGGAAAAGTGCCGGTCAGAGGGGAGTGGGCAGTCCACAGACTCTTCATTTTTAGAAAAGGGTTTAGTAACAGGGCTCTCTCACAAGCCAGGTTATGTTGAGATGGCTCAGGTCAATACAACCCTCCTCCCTCCCCAGCGAGGTCCATGGAGGAAGCTGTCCAGGAGATGGGCCATTTGGAGCTGGTGACGGAAGTGGCCGATCTTCTGCTGAGCACATCCCCACCCTGGAAGCGAGGACACTGGGTGGCCTGGGGGGCTGTGGGCAAGAAGCTGAGTGCAAAGGGTTGACACCCTTGACCCGTCTTTAACACTAGTGGAGTTTTTTCTTGCCAACAGAGGAGCATCTGCACTGATCGCCCCTCCCTAGATGCACCTCATAACCAAAGTGCCTTCTCTCAGATGGTGGATTGCAGCAGGGAAGGGATGGCTTCTGGCTGAGGCACAGAGCCAGCCTCACTGATCAAGTCTGTGCCCTCCGTCTCCTCAGTGCATCAGGGGCTGCTAGCTCTCCCACAGCATGGCACATTTTCACTTCAGGGCAGAAATACTCATAGACTGAACTGCCTTTCCTTCACTGAGTCCAGTTCCACCCATTTATTCAGATGGCTTTTCAGCATCATTAATGATTACCTCACACTGGCTCCACAGGCATCTGTACGTATGAGGCAGTCCGAAGGATGCGAGTCGGGGAGGGCAGAGCATACCTTTCGACCCCAGAGACTGCAATGCCAGCTCCAGGCATGGTGTGTGTCCACACAAGAAGCATCACCCATCCCTGCAGCCACAGTCAGGCATGCAGCTGCAGGGGCTCTGGCCGGGAAGGACAGCTGTCCAGCCTGAGACCCACAACTCTGGGCTAGCAGGCCAGGGCACAGTGGCAGGCCTACTGATTGGCCACATGCGGTTGGTGAGCTAACACTGGTGAGGCTCTCTGACCAAGAGTCAGGCTTTCTCAGCGTGTGACGGGGTCAGGACAGGGCCTCCCGCATTTTCAGAGACTCACCAGGAACCTTGCAGTCTTCAAAGACAAGCTCACAGGTGTTGGAGCCCCTCATCCCTAGCTTGTCCAGCTTCTTGGAGGTGCTGAAGCCAGGCATCCCCTTTATGGGAATAAAAGGAGACCCTAATTACAGAGCAGCCCCCAGGGGGCCAAGGAAAGGGAAGATCCCTGGGAAGCATGCATCTTCCCATTCAGTCCCCATCTTTGCCTGATACACCAGCGTTCTACTCACCAGGCCCCTACTCTGTATGTGACAGCCCCACTCCTGGAAAAGCCAGCCCTAACACCTTACCCCAGCCTCCCTGCCGTTGGCTGCATTTCCCCCAGTTCTCACAGGAGCAGTTTTTTTCCCAGTTAAATACCTGATCCCCGGGGCCCTCCTGACTCTTCCTGGCTGTGGTTCCTTTCCTCTGGGGAAGTCACTTCTAAGACACTGCCCTGGCCCACTCAGTTCCTTTGACCCCCCTTGTCCTTCTGCTACCTGCACCTCATGGAGCCCCACCTGGGGTCAACTCAACCACCTGTGTGCTTTGCACACATCAGACACAGAACGGTCAGGCAGGCGCCCAGTGGAGCAATGCCCTCCAAGAGGGCACTTCCCTCTCCTCCAGGAGACACAACACCTCGGCTCAGCCAGGAGAGTTCTCGTCTCGGCCACATCCATGTTCTCCAGTCCCTGTTGGACAATCTCCACCCTCTCCCCATGTAGGGTACTGGAAACCTTTACAACACTCATTCTTGGAACTGTCCACTCCCCTGTCCATCCTCCCTGGGGCCCTGGCCTCCTCCTTAGGAACCATTAGGCAGCTGGTTCCTCCACTAACACTGGCCCCCCTACCCCGCCTTGCTTCTTCTCCCTCGGTTCACCATTGTGCTTTGCTTACTCTCTCTCACATATCTCACTTTCTCTCTCTCCTATTTTGTTTTTCTCTTTACCAAAAAAATGGTTCAGTTTTCTCCCATTCCTAAAAGCCAACTGAAACGGCCAACTTTTCACTCTAACTCCTGCTGTCTCCGCTGTGCCTCTACTGACAGTTCTTGGAAGGTGCACTCTCTGGTCCCCACCAGCATCCTCCCGCTCTCACCCTGCGGGCGGCTCGCTCCAGGTCCACCCCTGATACCCTGATGGCCCTCATCTTTCAGGACGTCCAGACAACCTGGCTCTGTGGACGGTTCCACTGTCCTCGGATTTGACCCCTCCTCCCCGGACTCCACTTTTTGGCTACCCTCCCTTCAGTCTCCTCTCTTGCCCCAGCCCTGTCCCAGGAGGGAGGCTTGGCAGAGCACACCACACTGATGGTCTGTACAATCACTTGAAGGAGGTCACCTCTGGTGCCATTCTCAGCCTCCCACCATAACTCCCCCACATTCACCTTCTCCACAATGAAGGCTGTGATGCCCCGAGAAGCTGGCACAACAGTCACATCAGTCTTGGCATAGACAACTAGGACATCTGCATCAGGACCATTGGTGATCCAGAACTTGTTGCCATTCAGGACATAGTGATCTTCTAAGGAGATTGGCGGAAGAAATATCAATAACCTCAGATATGCAGATGACACCATCCTTATGGCAGAAAGCAGAGAACTAAAGAGCCTCTTGGTGAAAGTGAAAGAAGAGAGTGAAAAAGTTGGCTTAAAACTCAACATTCAAAAAACTAAGATCATGACATCGGGTCCCATCACTTCATGGCAAATAAATGGGGAAACAAACGGAAACAGTGAGAGACTTTATTCTGGGGGGCTCCAAAATCACTGCAAATGGTGACTGCAGCCATGAAATGAAGGGAAAAAAAGCTATGACCAACCTGGCATGAGACATTACTTTGCCAACAAAGGTCCGTCTAGTCAAACCTATGGTTTTTCCAGCAGTCATGTATGGATGTGAGAGCTGGACTATAAAGAAAGCTGAGCACCAAAGAATTGATGCTTTTGAACTGTGCTGTTGGAGAAGACTCTTGAGAGTCCCTTGGACTGCAAGGAGATCCAACCAGTCCATCTTAAAGGAAATCAGTCCCGATTTCCTTTCATTGGACGGACTGATGCTGAAGCTGAAACTCTAATACTCTGGCCACCTGATGCGAAGAGTTGACTCATTGGGAAAGACCCTGATGCTGGGAAAGATTGAAGGCGGGAAGAGAAGGGGACGACAGAGGATGAGATGGTTGGGTGGCATTACCGACTTGATGGACATGAATTTAAGCAAGCTCCAGGAGCTGGTGATGAACAGGGAACCATGGCATGCTGCAGTCCATAGGGTTGCAAAGTCAGACATAACTGAGCAACTGAACTGAAGGAGAGGAAGCTGGCTACTTGTATAAGTGGTGTGGGCCTGTCTTTGCCGGTCAGTCCACCACCACTTCTGTTGACAAAGAAACTTCCCAGCTGGCAAATGCTTCTGGAAACCCAGCAGAGGCACCTCCAATCAACCCATAGGTCTGTCCCTCTGCCCATTTCAGCTCCCAAATCAAGAGCAGCCTCACCTTTCTTTTCTGCTTTCAGCTTCATGGAGACAACATCAGAGCCAGCATTGGGCTCACTCATGGCCAGGGCTCCGATATATTCACCACTTATCAGCTGCAAGAAAAACCCCAAAGGGCCTCATTATGACCTGAAGTACCCAGTAGGGGCTCACTGGGACCACTTCTTGTCTGGTCATGTGACACCCCTACAAGTCCTCTCAGATCTGGGTACATAGAAGAGAAGCTCTGTATCCACAAGACTGAAGCTCTCTCTCCTTTTCCCATCATTCCCTTTGCAAGGGAAGCTAGTCTGAGGCTTCTGTTTCTTAAAGTGCTCAAGTAAACATCGTTCAGTGATGACTTGGGTGTTCTGGCCCTGTTTATTTTTTTGACTGAAGCATTTTATTTTATTAAAAAAAAATTTTTTTTTTTTGGCCATACCACAGGGCATGTGGGATCTTCGTTCCCCCACCAGGGATTGAACCTGCGCCCCCTACAGTAGAAGCACAGAGTTTTAACTGCTGGACCACCAGGGAAAGCCCTGACTGAAGCATTTTAAAGCAAATCTCTGAGCCCTTCCTAGCCCTAGCAGATTCAGGGCAACCCACTATAGAAAGCAAGTCTGACCAGCCCTCCCCAGTGGGAGAGGAGCTTCATGCTGGTGTGTTCCTCCAGCCCCATTTCCTCACCTTGGGGAGGTACTTTTCCTTCTGGGTCTCGTTTCCATTCCGCACAATTTGGTTGATACAGAGGTTGGAGTGGGCTCCGTAACTGAGCCCCACTGCTCCAGACACTCGGGATATCTCCTCCATCACCAGCACATGTTCCAGGAAGCCCAGGCCAGAACCACCATACTGAACTGGGGGTGGGGGTGCAGGAGAGTGGAAAAGGCAGACCAGGTTAAATAAAGACACTGTCTTACATGCTGTAGAGGAATACTGTGACAGCACCGATTCCAAGTTCCCTCTAGCAAAGTCAATAGGCTGATGGCTGTGGACCCTGCTTGCAAACTCACAGGACTCGTTTTAGTTTTTTCTGCTGCCTCTGGTCAACTAAGGTGTGGTTCAGAAAACAGTCATTGCAACTCCTGCTTTATCTCAAACAGAGCTCTTTTTAAAAATGATTTTATTTATTTATTTGGCCACACCATGCAGTTTTTGGAATCTTAACTCCCCAACCAGGGATTGAACCCAGGCCCTTGGCAGTAAATGCGCAGAGTCCTAACCAGTGGATCACTAGGGAATTCCGTATTTCAGACAGATCTCTTAATGAAGACAAGAAGACCTGAGCATCCATTACTCAGAAAGCTTAAGAAGTACATAAGTCTAAATTAATTTTTAAGTGGTTACATCATTATTCATGATGTAAAATTTCTACAATCAGCTTAAAATCCCAAGAATTGTCTCCAAGTGGTGAGGGGGCAGTGTAAGAATATTGTGGTCCACCGTTACTCTAATGCCCAGTGAACACAGGCCAGAGCAGGGTGGGCCATCGCTTATCTCTTTACTGGGCACTGTAAGCCAGGCTGGCCTTTGCATCAGAAGTTAACATCTGAAACAAAACCCACCAAAAAATCCCAAGAATTGTCTCCAAGTGGTGAGGGGGCAGTGTAAGAATATTGTGGTCCACCGTTACTCTAATGCCCAGTGAACACAGGCCAGAGCAGGGTGGGCCATCGCTTATCTCTTTACTGGGCACTGTAAGCCAGGCTGGCCTTTGCATCAGAAGTTAACATCTGAAACAAAACCCACCAAGTCCTTGCCCTCATCTCCTGGAACCAAGTAGTAAGGCCTATAGGAGACTCTGGACGGGCCGGGGGATAGTCTATTAAATATACCATCTGGCCACCTCACATGGAGGCTCAGATGGGTGTCCCTCTCCCAAACACCCCCCAATCTGCTTCCAAATGAGCTCTTGGGCCAAGCTGTGGGCAGAGGACACACAGGCATCCCCTACAGGGACACACTGCCCTGAGCGGTTCTGCCTTCACACTACTGGTAGGGCATAACTTAGGGTCTGGGGGAGGCAGTAAGCCTGGGGTATTAAGATCACTGCTCAATCTGGAGTTTTCTAAACTCCCCAGAACATTTGGGGGAACTTCTAAGTGTGCAGAGTTCAAGAGTCTGGGTGACCCAAGTGAACCACACTGATCTAAGTCCTTTATCTTCTTAACATCACTGCCTAAAAAAACAGACTAGCTCATTCTTGTCTGGGTGAGACTCTGGGTTACTTTGAGTAAGATCTTTCCTCTCCTTTCCTTCTTCTTTGGGGACTGTGTTAAAGGGCATGCCAAAAAAAAAAAAAAAAAAGCTCTCTATTTGGAAAGAAACCACACTCACCAGGGGCTGTGATGCCCAAGACTCCCAGGTTCCCCAGCTGCTTCCAAAACTCCTGCCAACAGAACAGAGACGCACAGCGGGTTGTGAGAAGGCAGCCAGTCACAGGTGCCAGGCACCTCTGGAACAATGAGATGCAAGGGCTTCCCAAAAAGAGGCTGCATTCTTAGGGGGCTTTTATTCACCAAAAGACTGTGTGAGTCTTGCCAGGCAACAGGACAATTCCCAACCCAGCCTGGCCCAGCTCCTAGACTGCTCCACCCCCGTCCCTCTCAGTCTGGGCCTCACGACTTACTCGCAGGTTCTTGAACTCATTACTTTGGTCGATCTCCTGGGCCTCGGGTGCTAGATGCTCCTGAAGGAACTTAGCCACGGTCTGACGAAGCTAGAGGGAGAGAGGTGGATGGATGTTGCTGAAACTGTACATAATTGCCGCTGAGGACAGCATCTCCACTACTGAGGACACCTTCAGGACACAAATAGCCTCACCAAACAGCATCAAACTGAGAGGCTCCACTAGTTTATGCTCCCTTAGAGGTGATCCTCACCTCTCTTTTTAAAGACTATTTTTTAAATGTCACTCCCCTATGTATATCATTCCATGGGCTTCCATTATCTTTAAAAGACAAACTCCTTATACATGTATAACTGAATCACTTTGCCATACACCTGAAACTAGCACAACGTTGTAAATTAACTATACTTCAATTTTTAATTGTAAAAAAAAAAAAGACAAACTCCTTATCCAGGACCAGAAGGCCCTGCAAGGTAAGCCCTGCAGCTCTTCTAGCCTTCCCCAGTACCCTTCTCATCTCCCATTCACTGTGCTCCAGACATGCTCCCTTCAGCTCATAGCACATGTCAGGCTTCTTTTTTGCTCATTAACTTTTGACTGCTGCTACTGCTAAGTTGCTTCAGTTGTGTCCGATTCTGTGCAACCCCATAGACGGCAGCTCACCAGGCTCCCCCGTCCCTGGGATTCTCCAGGCAAGAACACTGGAGTGGGTTGCCATTTCCTTTTCCAGTGCATGAAACTGAAAAGAAAGTGAAGTCACTCAGTCGTGTCCGACTCTTAGCGACCCCATGGACTGCAGCCTCCCAGGCTTCTCCATCCATGGGATTTTCCAGGCAAGGGATAATTCAAAGAGAGTAGAGCTTGTTCCTCTGAAGGAAAGCTATGACAAACCTAGATAGCATATGTTCATTGGAAGGACTGATGCTGAAGCTGAAGCTCCAATACTCTGGCCACCTGATGCAAGGAACTGACTCATTGGAAAAGACCCTGATGCTGGGAAAGATTGAAGGCGGGAGAAGGGGACGACAGAGGATGGGATGGTTGGATGGCATGACCGACTCAATGGACACGAGTTTGAGCAAGCTCCAGGAGATATTGAAGGACAGGGATAACAACAACAAAAGAGATTAGAAACTCCTGGCAGGAAATCTTGAGAGCTGGGATTGAGCACTTCCTGCNTGGAAAAGACCCTGATGCTGGGAAAGATTGAAGGCGGGAGAAGGGGACGACAGAGGATGGGATGGTTGGATGGCATGACCGACTCAATGGACACGAGTTTGAGCAAGCTCCAGGAGATATTGAAGGACAGGGATAACAACAACAAAAGAGATTAGAAACTCCTGGCAGGAAATCTTGAGAGCTGGGATTGAGCACTTCCTGCCTGAGTGATTCAAAGCTCAGTCTGGTGCCTAATGCAACTGGATTTTTGGAGTTTTCAGCAAGCTTAGGCACTTGCTGAGGACCACAGGAGAATCACATTCCTTGGAAATTCAAGCCAGTCCAAGTGAACAGTCTCCTTCCACCAGGAATAACTCTGGTTCCCCTTCATTTGTAACAACCTCTTTCAAGTTTTTTTCAGCTTTGTGCTTTGACCCCATAGGTTGAAGAAATAGCCAAACTCCCTTGTGCATTTCAACTCAACCCTCAACCCCAAGGAGTGTATTTGAAAACGATTTAATGGTGATGATTAACCAGGTTTGAGAACCACAGCCTTGGACAGTAGTGAGGTGTAAGGGGACTTCTGAGAGATTGAGGGCCCTATTGGCAAACGAGGGTAATCCTCTGCTGATTCACCAAAACTTCCCCTCATGCTCCCCCTACTCCTGTCTCCTGGGAGCTTTCTTGTCCTCGACTCCTCGCCTAACTTCTGTAACCAGGCCTTGATGCCTCCACAGACGGGAGGCTCGGGCCCGCGGCCGCCCCGCGCGCTGGCGCCCTCAGAGTCCCCAGATCATTCATTGCTACTGGGTGAGCGCAGAAAAGCGCCCGGGTGACCACCGACCACGGATAAGGGCCAGAAGGAGGGTGAGCCTCCCTACCTGCTTCTGCTCCTCGTTCAGCCCATTGATTGCATCGTCTACGGGCAACAGCGAGTTGGTCCGCTGGGTAATCAGGCCAGCAAGCGACTGCAGCGGCGGTCGTATCCTCCAGTTCGCCACGCGCCGACCCAGTAACCAAGCTGCAGTCGCCATCTCTGCCTTGCCCCTGGAGCGGGAGCCCAGGCAGCTGAGAGCCAGCCCTGCGAGCACCACCAATCCCCGGCTTCGCTGCCGCCACCCAATCGGCGATGGGGTGGGGGTGTCCAGGAGCCAATCATCCTCAGCTGACTGCCAAAGGACAAGCTATCCAGGCACCAGCCAATCAGGCACAAACCCGGCGAGGTGTGCTCCGTGGGGAAGCTGGATCTGCCAGCGACTTGTCCGGGTTGAGTTTTGTTTGTTTGTTTTTTTTTTTTTTTAAAGTGGAAGAGCAGAAAGAGTCTTTTTGAGTAGAGAATGCAGTATCTCCGCGGCGTTAAAAATAGCAGTACCTAACTGCAGACATCTGTGGGAAAACAACTGTTAAAACCATAATCAGGAAATTCGCTGAACGACCCTCAGCGCTTCCACTTACAGAGGAAGGTTCGATTCCTGGTGGGAGAAATAGGATCTCGCCCGCCAGAGACCCAGGTTTGATCCCTGGGTGGGGAAGGTCCCCTGGAGAAGAGAATGGCAACCCTCACCAGTATTCTTGCCTGGAGAATTCCACGGACAGAGGAGCCTGGCGGGCTACACAGTTCATAGGGTCGCAAAGAGTTGGAGAAGACTGAGCGACTAACACT
>SJYX01003816.1:114223-142108 GCA_006410675.1 Oreotragus oreotragus
CTCTTCACTTTCTGCCATAAGGGTGGTGTCATCTGCATATCTGAGGTTATTGATATTTCTCCTGGCAATCTTGATTCCAGCTTGTGCTTCATCCAGTCCAGCATTTCTCATGATGTACTCTGCATATAAGTTAAATAAGCAGGGTGACCATATACAGCCTTGACGTACTCCTTTTCCTATTGGAACCAGTCTGTTGTTCCATGTCCAGTTCTAACTGTTGCTTCCTGACCTGCATATAGGTTTCTCAAGAGGCAGGTCAGGTGATCTGGTATTCCCATCTCTTTCAGAATTTTCCACAGTTTATTGTGATTTTTCTGTTTAGCAACTGTTTAAACCTGCCCTTTGGCACTCAGGGAAGGTCTAGGAGGCTGAAGCCTCTCTACTACAAATAAGAAACAGAGACATAGAAAGGATTTGTACCCATCACAGGGTCCTAATCTTGGCTCCCTGTCCACCAATGCCAAGTAGATATATGGAGACAGGATTTGGAGGAAACAGAAAAGAGTGGCTTTGTTATTTTTGCCAGGCAAAAGGGAAACACAGCAGACTAGTGCCTCAAGAACTAGGCTCCCCTTTTTGGGAATAGGGAGAGGTTTTATGTCCTCTTGGAGGTCTTGCTTTATTTTTTTTTCTCTTGCAGAGTTTCTGATGGCTACAGCTTGCATCAGACAACTTAGCAACTGATCTTGTGTCCCTGAGGTTATCAGCCCATGACCTTCTTTCTGAAATGCAGAATGCTACAAGAGAGTGTAGGGGGAAAGAATGCCAAGTCCAGAGGGCGATCTATACAGAGTCAGAGAGTCATTAGCTTTGTGAAGTACAAGTCCAGCTACAAGTGTTTGCTAGTAGTAACAGATAAAGAATAATGGAGATTGTTTAACTCTTGTAGGCCTGTTTGGCTGTTACGTGCCAAAGGCTGTTCACTCACCTCTGTTTTTGCTGCAACAGCACTCCATTTCAGGGAGGCAGAAAGGAAGATTCATGTATGAGGGGGAAGAGGAGAGCTGATAGAATTCAGCTTCTGTCCCTTTCCCTGTTTTGCAGTTCCACTTCTGTTGTGCATGTGTGCGTGTGCGTGTGTGCATGTGTGTGTTTAAGGGTGGGGGATGGTGTCAATGCTCTTGAACAATTCATCTCAGATAGTTTAGTGCCCTGAGTCCAGGAACAGTGTTGCAATCCTGCTACCTAGATATGGAAGTTAGACAAGTTTGGATCTTTTCAGACTTTACTTCATTATACATATATATCTATATATATATTGGCTGTGCCACATGGCTTGTGGAATCTTAGTTCACAGTTAGGGGTTGAACCTGTGCCCTTGGCAGTGGGAATGCAGAATCCTAACCACTGGACTGCCAGGGAATTCCCTTTCATTGTCTTTATTTTTAAAATTATTTATTTTCTATTTTTTCCCTATTTTTTGGCTGCAATGCAGCTTGCAACTCTTAGTTCCCCATCCAGGAACCTGTGCCCCCTGCAGTGAAAGCCCAATATGTTAACCACTGGACTGCCAGGCAAGTCTCTCCTTTCATCATTTTTAAATGAAAATAATACACCTATTGCAAAGAGGAATAAAGGAAATTTCATATTTAATAGCAATGCTTTTTGATCCTTCTTACAGTACCCCATTAGTCCAAGGTTTCAAACACAGCTAAGACAGAAGCCAGGCTCTGTCAGCTTGTCCAGACAAAATGCTTTCTTCTTCAGCTCACTGCCTTTCATATCAAGCCCCATCACCTACCCTGCAGGTGGGGAAGATTTTCAGAATAACCTGATATAGGTTGTGGTCAAGTTCTCAACATTTCTGGTGCTCTGCAGACTCATGACTGTGAAAATCTTCTATGGGTACTTTCCAGTTTATCTCTTGGAGCCATTCCCTTGCTTTACTTGCACTTTCAAGAACTAGTAAATGTACAAGCTGGTATAAGTTTGAATATCCAGGCTTATAAATTCTTACTATTTTTTTGTTTAGCAAAACCCAAGGGATCCTGTGAACAATCTGGAAATTCTTTAGTTAAGTTCTTGAGTTCTGTCCTAGTCCAAGGGTGTAAAGGTACGAGCAGGTTCCCCTCTACGTGTAAGTTTCTCCTTAAAGAGGGTGACTATTACCTTAGGGGTATCTTTGTCCTTTCCCTTAGATTCCACAAGTTCTTCCTTTGGGATTATAGGTGGAAGAACAAAGAGATCAGGATAGGGATGCTNTAGTTAAGTTCTTGAATTCTGTCCTAGTCCAAGGGTGTAAAGGTACGAGCAGGTTCCCCTCTACGTGTAAGTTTCTCCTTAAAGAGGGTGACTATTACCTTAGGGGTATCTTTGTCCTTTCCCTTAGATTCCACAAGTTCTTCCTTTGGGATTATAGGTGGAAGAACAAAGAGATCAGGATAGGGATGCTCAGAAAAAAAGAGGATACAAAAGAGCCAAAGAAGGAGAAGAGAAAGGAGGAGAAGCAGTGATGACTTATGAGGTCTTTTCTAATCTAGTCACTGTTTCTGATAATTTCTGATTTGTCTCTTACAGTGAAGCCATTTTATCATTCCCTTACTTTGAGGCTTCCAGGTGCCAATTAAAATGTCTCCATTCTAGATATTTGATCGTAAGCCTGCTTTTTCTAATTTAGTGTGCAAATAAACCAACTTAGGTAAATCAAAAGTGCCCCATTTTAGCCATCTCAGGAACAAATGATTTTTGGTCAGACATTGCCATTAAGTTACATACTTGCAAGTGTCAGTTTCTTAGGTGTTATATATAAGCCCAGCTGAAGTTCCTATAGGTGGCTGATCATCCAAGAGTTGCTGGGCCCTTGAAGCACAAGTTCCCACTGTTGATTTGGTAGTCTGCTTCAGGTGTGAGATACCATCTGAACAATTTTCTGAGGACAGTGTGGGGACTGGATGTGCACTAGTTTCCCNCCAGCTGAAGTTCCTATAGGTGGCTGATCATCCAAGAGTTGCTGGGCCCTTGAAGCACAAGTTCCCACTGTTGATTTGGTAGTCTGCTTCAGGTGTGAGATACCATCTGAACAATTTTCTGAGGACAGTGTGGGGACTGGATGTGCACTAGTTTCCCCAGGAGTTACCCTTGGGTCAGTGCATCTCTGTCGCGTGTCTCATTTCTCCTGGTGAGTCTTTAGACTGTCGTGTGTGCTTGGAGCACTAAGTTATCAGCCTCTGTGTGGCCCCCCAGAGGAGCAGTATTTACTTAATGGTCATAGCGGGTTCCTAGCAGGTTCCCTTGTAGGACCACTGCATGTGGTGAGGATTGACACATCTCAGGGTAGCCTGTGGCCAATAGGAGCAAAATGTCCCTTTATTCTTCAGAGTTGAAGAACTCTCTCTCATTTCACTAATAAAAAATTTTGTTCAGACCATGTATCAATTTATCCTTTTTCTTTAGTTTAAGTTGAACTTAACGAAAATCAGCTACATATGTTTTCCCTGGACTTCCTCTGCAGATCCCCCTGGGACTCTGCCTAAGAAATGCATGGGTGCCCCTTAAGATGAATAAAAACTAGTCCAAATCAAACTTTTAGGATCATCACAATGCATACATGAGCTCTGGATGTATGAGGAGAACTCACCAGAATACCTGATGAGAGATGCTGAGAAGCTGGTGAGGCTCAAAATACCCATGCTGGTACTGAGTGCCAATTTGAGGTGTCTTCCAGGTGTCTTCTGTGGGTGTCTCTGGTATCCTGCCCACCACACCAAGCGTATATCAATGAAAAATTAATCAAGTCAATCTAGGAAAGAAATTTGAGCCAAATTTGAGGACTGTAACCCTCAAATTTGGGTTCTGAGAACTGTTCTGCCTGTGAGAAGTCAGTTACATAAACTTTTTCAGACAGAGGGCCATGTTAGATCTGGGGTCCCCAACCTCTGGTATCTAATGCCTGATGATCTGACGTGGAGTTGATGTAATTACAATAGAAACAAAATACATGATAAATGTAATGCACTTGAATCATCCAAAAGCCACCCCCCCCCACCCTGCTGCTGCTGCTGCTAAGTCGCTTCAGTCGTGTCCGACTCTGTGCGACCCCACAGACGGCAGCCCATTGGGCTCCGCCATCCCTGGGATTCTCCAGGCAAGAACACTGGAGTGGGTTGCCATTTCCTTCTCCAATGCATGAAAGTGAAAAGTGAAAGTGAAGTCGCTCAGTCGTTTCTGACTCAGTGACCCGATGGACTGCAGCCCACCAGGCTCCTCCATCCATGGGATTTTCCAGGCAAGAGTACTGGAGTGGGATGCCATTGCCTTCTCCGGCCCCCACCCTACTCTTGTGAAAAAGTGTCTCACACATAACTGGATCCTGGTGCCCAAACCTTTGGAGATCATCATCGTTAGACGAGGTGTTCACCCAATCCAGTTTATGCGGTTTATGTAATCCAGATCAGTCCACAATCCAGTTTATGCAGTTTACATAATCCAGATCAGTCCACTGTCATAGGAACCTTATTTTAAGGAGTTGTCTTGTTGATGCTGGAATGTTGCTGTTTGTGGTTAAGCAGGAGCTACCCTTGGGTCAGTGTGTCTCTGTTGCATGTCTCAGTTTCTCCCAGTGACATTCTTTACACTGCCTTGCATGCTTGGAGCGCTAAGTTATCAGCCTCTGTGGTGCCCCATTCCTGCCAATGGGGAAGGTTTTGCTGATGCAAAATGCACAATAGAGCAGAGAGAGGAAGCTAAAGGGCAGAGAACATTTTTTTTAATATTGTTTATTCTTATCTTGGGACTTCTCTGGCAGTCCAGTGGTTGACCCTTGAGCTTCCAATGCCAGGTTGCCCTGGCCCCAGGGGACTAAGATCTCACATGCTATGTGATTCGGCCAAATATACAATTTTTCTTGTCTTGCCATAAAATTTTCTTTCATACAACCTTATCAAAAACTGTTTTGGTAGAGTAATGAGACATGAAGCCAGATTACCCATAGATGAAAGATGAAATCACAATGGAAATTAGAATATGCTTTTAAAGGAAAGACAAATAATGAAAATAAGACTTAGCAAAACTTGCGAGATTCAACTACCTGGCCCTTAGAGGGAAGTTTATAGTTGTCAATGCATATACTGTAAAAGGTAAAAATTGAAATGGATTTATCTATCCTTCTATTTTAAGAACCTAGAAAAAGAACAGTAAATTATAACCCCAAATATAGATGGAAATGAATAATAATAGAAATTATGAAATAGATAACCAAGAAAATCAACATAAAAATCATAAGCCCAAACGATACTGATCAAGAAAAAAGATAAATTGCAATTTATATTCATTCTGTTCTATTTTAAAGTGATGAAATGGACACATCAATTTATGTGAAGTTCGAGAAGAGAAAGTACTCATAGAGGGTGATTTCCTGTCAGATTGGTGCTCATCTCTGGAGGGGGCAGTAATTTATCAACCTGTATGCTTAAAGTTAGTACACTTTGTTGAGGCTCATTACGTTTTATCTTAAAATTCTAGTGGTGGTGGTGCTTAGTCACTCAGTCATGTCTGACTCTTTGATCTACAGCTGATGGGATTCTCCAGGCAAGAATACTGGAGTGGGTAGCCATTCCTTTCTCCTGAGGATCTTCCTGATCCAGGGATCAAACCTGGGTCATCTGCACATGCAGGCAGATTCTTTACCATCTGAGCCAGGGTAAAATATACATAAAATTTGCCATATTTAAGTGTACGGTTCAGTGGCATTAAGTACATTCACAATATAGTGCAGCCATCACTACTATCCATTTCCATAACTTTTTTATCATGCCAAACAAAACCTGTATATGTTGAAAATAACTCCTCCTTCACTTTTCCTCTCTGTTCCTGGTAACCTGTAACCTGTATACTTTCTGTCCCTCTGAATTTGCCAACTCTAGGTACCTTATAAAATCGTTTTTGCCTTTAAGCCAAATTGGAAGGGAAGAGAACAGTGAGTTTGTGAGATTGTTTGTTTGTTTGTTTTGGCTGCATGGCACAGCTTATGGGATCGTAGTTTCCTAATCAGGGATGGAACCTGGGCCTCCTGCAGAGGAAGAGCAGAGTCTTAAACACTGGACAGCCAGGGAATTCCCTTTATTTATTTTTAATGTGGAATATTTTTTAATTCTTTAATTGAAATTGTTATAATACTGTTTCTATTTTCTGTNGCTGCATGGCACAGCTTATGGGATCGTAGTTTCCTAATCAGGGATGGAACCTGGGCCTCCTGCAGAGGAAGAGCAGAGTCTTAAACACTGGACAGCCAGGGAATTCCCTTTATTTATTTTTAATGTGGAATATTTTTTAATTCTTTAATTGAAATTGTTATAATACTGTTTCTATTTTCTGTTTAGGTTTTTTTGGCCTCGAAGTATGTGGGATGGAACCCAAATCCACTGCATTGGAATACAAAGTCTTTGCACTGAACTGCCAAGAAAGTCCTGGAAAGATAAAACAATTTATTTAACTTAAAAATATTCATTTATTTATTTTGAGACTTTTGACTGTTAATCGAGGGTAGGTAGTAACTTGGAGGGAATGGAAGTGGGTGCTTTGTTTTTTAAGGTGGTTGTAATTTGAGCTGCAGTTAAAGTTGAGAGTTCCCAGTTGAGAGGGAAATTGAGTATTGGAGGCTTGCCAATACAAGGTAAAATCAGGTAACTAAGGAGAGAGAGCCAGAGACAGAAGGGAGAAGAGAAAGTAAGAAGGATATAGTGTACGGTAGTGACAGCTAAAGGGCAAGATTAAGAAGATTATCATTTGCCAAGATACATTTTGAGCTTTATCAATAATCATCAGGATGTGAGTACCTCTGCCAGACTTTGGTGCTGGCCATAGTTCACTTTTACAGCAATCCATTCAGACAGACATTATATAACCAATTCTTATTCTGTCACCCTTGCTCAAAACCTTTATGTATGTAGATTCTTTTCCCCCCACACCCATTGGAGTATAATTGATATACAATGCTGTTAGTTTCTGCTATAGGAAAAGTACATCAGTTATATATGTATATACATCTATTCACTCTTTAGATTCTATCCCCATGTAGGTCATTACAGAGTACTGAGCAGAGTTCTCTGTGCTAAACAGTAGGCTATTAGATATTTCTTTTATATACAGCAGTGTGTATATATCCATCCCAACCCCCCAATGTGCCTCTCCCCACACTTTCTCCCCCTTGGTAACCATCATTCTGTTTTCTACATCTGTGACTATTTCTGTTTTGTAAATAGATCCATTCATACCTCTTTTTTTAAGATTCCACATACAAGCAACATATTTGTCTCTCTCTGGTTTAGTTCACTCTGTATAACAATGTTTAGGTCCGTCCACGTCACTGCAAATGGCATTATTTCATTCTTTCTAATGGCCAAGTAATATTCTATTGTAGATATGTACCATATCCTCTATCCATTTCTCCATCAATGATGGACACAGGTAGCATCACATCCTGGTTAAATAGTGCTGCAATGAACATTTGGGTCCATATATCTTTTTGAATTATGGTTTTCTCCAGATATATGCCCAGGAGTGGGATTGCTGGATCATGTGGTAGCTCTGTTTTTAGTTTTTAAAAGAACCTCCATGCTGTTCTCCATAGTGGTCAAATCTTTCTTTATACCTTTTCTGTCACGGTCCTAATACATTTGATTCCTGCTTTCCTGATGTTTTTGACCCCATTCTCTTAATCCTGCCATCCATCTTTTATACAGTGCTAGATTAATTTTTCTAAACATTCATTATGATGATTACCTGATCAAAATGTATTAGTGAAAAAAAAAAAAAGTATTAGTGAGTCATTATTAACCTAGATTCATGGTTCCCAGACTGTGATCTATGACACCACTGGGCAGCAAGCTCCCTGGGATGGTACAGAATAAACTTTAGGGAAAATCATAGTGATACATATTAGACAACATGTGAACTACTAGCTTGAAGAAGGCCAATTTCAAGATTAGATCATGCAATATTTCTCTCAGTATCAAACAGGAAAGAAAGGTGGTAGTGTCCAGTTTGGTTCCAAGGTCTGAGAAGCTAAGGTGCCCAACATCCTGTTAGTAATAACTGCAGTTATTTAAAAATAAAAATACTTTTAGATTTTTGTGTATTTCTTTCAAAGATCTAAGTTGTTAAGACATAAAGTGCTTATTGTTTGGATATGTTTATTTCTGCATGTCATAAAATATTGAGATACTAGAACACTGAACTGAGACAGTTTGGAAACCTCTGGCCTGAGTGGTAAAAACCTATACCTCCTGCTTTGGCACTTAAGGTTCTTCAAAACTTCTAGTAACACCATGTACCCATAAACATCACATATGGTATATTACAAGTGCTCTCTTAAGCATGAGAACTAATCTCTTAACTTCAACCCTCTGACGAAGCCCAATCAGTGTTCTTACTCAGTTCTTCAAGACTCATCTGGATATTCCCTCAAATTTTTTTTTTTTTTTTTAATCTCTCATAGTTTTTTCTCCTTGGAAGTTCCAATTATCCCTTCCTTGGGTTTGACTCGCTAAAATGCTCACAGACTCAGATCTGGTTTATTATAAAAGGATATAACACAGGAAAAGCCAGATGGGAGAGACACACGGGGCAAGGCACGGGGAAAGGGCGTGAAGCTCAAGGTCCTGTGTGCACTCCTCTCCTCTAATCTCCACATAGTCATCAACCTGGGAAGTTCTCAACCCTCTAGCTAGCCTCTCCAAGTGTTACTTTTCCGTCAACTCCCAGGCTACTCCTCCATCAAGCCTTCCCCTACCAAACTAACTCAGTTAACTACTATAGCATATAACCATACAGGACCCACTGTGTAAATTATTGCTTTGGTTATTCACCTTTATGTCACCTGTGTAATGCTTCACTGCATGTACTGCAAGCATATTTGAGGTTAAGAATGTCACGTGACATTAAAGTTTCATATAAGCAACTAGCAACGTGGAGGTTGCAAATCACACGGAGTTCAGGTAATACACTAATTTATTCAGGCTTCAGACCAGAGTAAGCACCCACACACCTCTACATGTACAAAAGGGAGATGGAGCAGAGGTTAGAGGGCACAGGAGAAAAGGCAAAGTGCACAAATGCTAATTGGTGGTGCAAAGCAGAACTGTGGGACAAAGGGTCCCTGTGAGGCCAGGCCTCGAACTAACAGGGTCCGTACATTGGGTAAAATGAGTCATGGAGAAGCTGAGATAGGTTCATTCTTAGGAGTTAACTAGGGAGGCAGGACAAGGAGGTGAGGATCTCACAGCTGAGTTTCCTACCCTCTCTCTCAAGAAGCAAGTACAACTTTTAAGGGGACCAGAAATGCCAATTACAGATTCACTTGGGTAAATAACCTTTTGGGGCGTCCCTGATGGCTCAGATGGTAAAGAATCTACCTGCAACACAGGAGACCTGGGTTTGATTCCTGGGTAGGAAGGTCCCCTGGAAAAGGAAATGGCCACCCACTCCAGTACGCTTGATTGGAGAATTCCATGGACAGAGGAAGCTGGTGGGCTACAGCCCATGTTGTCACAAAGAATTGGACACAACCGAGCGACTAACACTTTCACTTTTTTTCTTTCAAATAACCTTTTAAACTCTAAACATCCTGAAAATGGTTAGAGTATCCAGCTCTTCTCACTGTGAATTATTTAACTGGGTTTCTCCCTCAAAATATTTGAGACATAATCAACTGTCTGAATGCATTACGGGCATGAAGGCAAAGAATTTTAGCCCTATAAATTAGGGTGGGATGTTACTTGACTTGATTGGGTGCCTCTGGACAGTCCCAGTAATACTAAAGAGTAGGGGGAGTTGGTGAAGAAATTGGGAGGTCCAGGGAAAAATGGGAGATAGCTAAAGCCAAAGTCTGCCTAGTTTGACTAAGAAATGAAATATGGGGAATTCCTAGGAGGTCCAGTGGTTAGGGGCTTCCCTGGTGGCTCAGACGTTAAGAACCTGTTTGCAATGTGGGAGACCTGCATTCAGTCCCTGGGTTGGGAAGGTCCCCTGGAGGAGGGCATGGCAACCCACTCCAGCGTTCTTGCCTGGAGAATCCCATGGACAGAGGAGCCTGGCAGACTACAGTCCACAGGGTCGTAAAGAGTTGGACATGACTGAATGATCAAGCACGCCAGTGGTCAGGGCTCCACGCTTTCGCTGCTGGAGGCCCGGGTTCAATCCCTGGTTGGGGAACTGGGATCCAGTAAGAAAAAAAAAAAGGAATTATGGCCGCACCCTTTGATGACCCATGGGGGAAGGAGGGGGAGGGAAGGCCTGCTGTGGACTTCAGTTGACTAATGATCCAGCAGGATTGGCCACGCAAGGCAACAGCAGAGATTAAGCATATTTAGGAATACAGGCAGCTAGTGACACAAATCTGGTGGAAGGAGTCTGGCACACACTGCTGCAAACAGGGAACACCCACAGAAGACTGACTAATGCTCACAGGAGGGGATGGGGAGGGGGGCCAGTCATAGAGCACTAAAAATGAGTAGAAGAAAAATACTCTGGGTTAAACAGAAGAAAAACATTCTAGGTGAAACAGTAACCTTGAACTTGTTAAGAGATTAGTTCAGTAGTATTCAGTGGCCATATTTAGATTAAAAAGCTATTTTCATTTGTCAGTGTTGCAGTCTGAATAATTACAGAAATATTTATTTAAAAGTAACACTTTATAAAAAAACAACACAGAAATGATTTAGATGAAAAGCTCCAAGGTGTATTGTTTCATACCTGTTATTGCTATCTATACCTTCACCCCATTACTAAGCCATTTCACATAATTTTCAGTTCATAAATTTACAGTGAGGTTACAGAGCCCAGCCAGGATGGGACAGAATGTGTTCCAAGTTAGGCAGGGACCACGTGACTCTTCAGTGATGTCTCCCATGGAGACATGTATGCTTCACTGTTTCTTCCTGCACATCTTTTAGCTTCTCTGGTTGTGGCTGGTTTAGAGTCTCCTGATGCTAATAATGTGCTGCTTTTTGATCCTAGGAGGCTGATCCAACCTTTCAGGCCTCCTCTCCTGTAGGCCCTAATTATGAACTGTGAGGTTCAGGAGAGCTGGACAGTCTGAAGGCTGGGAACGAATGCTTGCTTAAGGGAGGAATTGCCATTCCAACATCAATTGTCTTTAATCCTACTGCAGAAACTGTTTTCATTCTGGGGATGGTGAGTCCTAGAAGATCACGGCCAAGAAGCAGATGTCCTAAGTAGCTTCCTCTGAGAGTCTATCCCCAAGAGAGAGCCATGTGGCCACCTGCTTTTTATCATATTTCTAATAGCTGCTCCATTTCCTCAAGGGCTGTTGTGAAATCATTTACTTGACTGTTACATAAGGTCTGTTGTTCAAGGAACTGGGATCTCTCTTCTTCTTTCATCTTCAACTTTACCTTTAAGGCCTGCACAGAAAAACATTAAAAAACAAAAAACTCCACAAAACATTGACTCAGAAAAGACAATACAATAACCAGAACATTCTGTTCCATTGAGGAAGACCACTGGAATACTGACACACACTGTCTCCTTTTAGATTTATCTGTGTTGGCTTTAAGAACTGTCTTTACTACAGAATCTGTTATCTCTGCTGCTGCTAAGTCGCTTCAGTCGTGTCCGACTCTGTGCAACCCCATAGATGGCAGCCCACCAGGCTCCCCCATCCCTGGGATTCTCTAGGCAAGAATACTGGAGTGGGTTGCCATTTCCTTCTTCAATGCATGAAAGTGAAAAGTCAAAGTGAAGTCGCTCAGTCGTGTCTGACTCTTTGAGACCCCATGGACTGCAGGCTACCAGGCTCCTCTGTCCATGGGATTTTCCAGGCAAGAGTACTGGAAGCTGGAGCAATGAAATCCTCTAGGATTCCATGTAGTATCCCACGGTTCATCCAAGCAATTCAAAGAAGTCAAGACCCAAGAATCTGGGTTTCCTATTACAGGTTTCCCTGAGATATCAAGTTTCCACAGCATAGGTTTCGCACAGGTGTCAACTCTCACCTGGAGTAATCTGGCACGTTGCACACTGTCTCGTGCCCTGAGGATGTGAACATTTCTAAGCATCTTTAGAACCAAAAATTAGTTGAAAAAAATAGTGAAATCAAAGTCTTGGAATTTAGTTAATAGTAATGCATCAATACTGGTTTCTTAGTCCTGACAAATATACCATGACAATGTAAGATGTTAATTTTAGGAGAATTGAATTCCATATTATTTTTGCAACTTTGTCACAATCTAAAATTGTTGCAAAATAGTTTATTAAAGATGAATAAATAAATAAAAGAGTCCTCCAGAGACCCTCCAATTGTGGTAAGAAATGGCAATTTTGCCTTGGGGTGATGTCTGCCTCTCACCTGTAACTCCTCCATCTGCTTTTTGGCTGATTCGTTAAAAAGCTTCAGTTCATCTTGCAAAGTTTGTAACAGCAGCTAAGAGAAAAGCAGTAGCAAATATAGTAACAGATCTTCATTGAAAGGTAAGGACTTTTCTTCATATAAACTCTTCTCCTCACAGGAGTTGAATTAGATGACCACTAACATCCCTTGCTTTCGGCCATTTACTGAGTGTCCACACACATGCCAGTCTCCTCTGAGAAAGGAGTCCACAGGAAGGACAGAGGACTGCACCTCCACATGCTCCGTGCTACACAGGCAATATGAACGAAAGGCTGCAGCCACTGAAGGGCTGACTAAGTTGCCTTGGGGAGCTGAGGAGGTGTCCATGCCCAGTATTTTAAGATGACAACTGATCTTCCTGGGGAAGAGATCACAGAAGCTCAAAAGGCTTTAATCCCAAGCAAATTACCTTCCTACCTCGGGGAAGGAACCAAAGAGAGGACAAATTTAATTCAGGCTGGACCTTTGTAAGACACAGTTCTTAGCAAAGGCGTAAGGGGAAAAATTTGGTAAAGCGTAGAACAGAGAAACCAGAAAGCTGTCTCCACTAGTCCACCCTACTATGGGTTTTAAAGCAGTACATTTTCAACTTAGACTCACTCTTATTTGTAAGCACAAAGTCACCCTTAAGGAAAATATGCTGTTTTGAGTACACATCCAACCATCCTCTTCCTGGATAACCAAAGGCTGTTTCGCAGGCTTTGCCGAGCATATGGCAGAGAACTGCTTAGATCGGCAAGGCCCCACACTCACTGGGCCCTCACCCCCTCACACCTGCCCCTCACCATGGAGTCCATGTGATCTGCAGTGGAGTCTTGCTGTGACGCCAGGGTCTCACTGCCTAAAACCAGCAGATACAACAGAGTCAGCCCTGACTAGGGAACTGCACCTTAAAAGAAAACAAAAAGCCCTCCACAGGAGTATTCATGAGGGAAACTTCTCTGAGGGTCTGGGCCTGGACACTCTCTCCTGAGCTTTCACCTCGGCAGGGTCTTTTTTTTTTTTTTTTAATCTCTCATAGTTTTTTCTCCTTGGAAGTTCCAATTATCCCTTCCTTGGGTTTGACTCGCTAAAATGCTCACAGACTCAGATCTGGTTTATTATAAAAGGATATAACACAGGAAAAGCCAGATGGGAGAGACACACGGGGCAAGGCACGGGGAAAGGGCGTGAAGCTCAAGGTCCTGTGTGCACTCCTCTCCTCTAATCTCCACATAGTCATCAACCTGGGAAGTTCTCAACCCTCTAGCTAGCCTCTCCAAGTGTTACTTTTCCGTCAACTCCCAGGCTACTCCTCCATCAAGCCTTCCCCTACCAAACTAACTCAGTTAACTACTATAGCATATAACCATACAGGCCCCACTGTGTAAATTATTGCTTTGGTTATTCACCTTTATGTCACCTGTGTAATGCTTCACTGCATGTACTGCAAGCATATTTGAGGTTAAGAATGTCACGTGACATTAAAGTTTCATATAAGCAACTAGCAACGTGGAGGTTGCAAATCACACGGAGTTCAGGTAATACACTAATTTATTCAGGCTTCAGACCAGAGTAAGCACCCACACACCTCTACATGTACAAAAGGGAGATGGAGCAGAGGTTAGAGGGCACAGGAGAAAAGGCAAAGTGCACAAATGCTAATTGGTGGTGCAAAGCAGAACTGTGGGACAAAGGGTCCCTGTGAGGCCAGGCCTCGAACTAACAGGGTCCGTACATTGGGTAAAATGAGTCATGGAGAAGCTGAGATAGGTTCATTCTTAGGAGTTAACTAGGGAGGCAGGACAAGGAGGTGAGGATCTCACAGCTGAGTTTCCTACCCTCTCTCTCAAGAAGCAAGTACAACTTTTAAGGGGACCAGAAATGCCAATTACAGATTCACTTGGGTAAATAACCTTTTGGGGCGTCCCTGATGGCTCAGATGGTAAAGAATCTACCTGCAACACAGGAGACCTGGGTTTGATTCCTGGGTAGGAAGGTCCCCTGGAAAAGGGAATGGCCACCCACTCCAGTACGCTTGATTGGAGAATTCCATGGACAGAGGAAGCTGGTGGGCTACAGCCCATGTTGTCACAAAGAATTGGACACAACCGAGCGACTAACACTTTCACTTTTTTTCTTTCAAATAACCTTTTAAACTCTAAACATCCTGAAAATGGTTAGAGTATCCAGCTCTTCTCACTGTGAATTATTTAACTGGGTTTCCCCCTCAAAATATTTGAGACATAATCAACTGTCTGAATGCATTACGGGCATGAAGGCAAAGAATTTTAGCCCTATAAATTAGGGTGGGATGTTACTTGACTTGATTGGGTGCCTCTGGACAGTCCCAGTAATACTAAAGAGTAGGGGGAGTTGTTGAAGAAATTGGGAGGTCCAGGGAAAAATGGGAGATAGCTAAAGCCAAAGTCTGCCTAGTTTGACTAAGAAATGAAATATGGGGAATTCCTAGGAGGTCCAGTGGTTAGGGGCTTCCCTGGTGGCTCAGACGTTAAGAACCTGTTTGCAATGTGGGAGACCTGCATTCAGTCCCTGGGTTGGGAAGGTCCCCTGGAGGAGGGCATGGCAACCCACTCCAGCGTTCTTGCCTGGAGAATCCCATGGACAGAGGAGCCTGGCAGACTACAGTCCACAGGGTCGTAAAGAGTTGGACATGACTGAATGATCAAGCACGCCAGTGGTCAGGGCTCCACGCTTTCGCTGCTGGAGGCCCGGGTTCAATCCCTGGTTGGGGAACTGGGATCCAGTAAGAAAAAAAAAAAGGAATTATGGCCGCACCCTTTGATGACCCATGGGGGAAGGAGGGGGAGGGAAGGCCTGCTGTGGACTTCAGTTGACTAATGATCCAGCAGGATTGGCCACGCAAGGCAACAGCAGAGATTAAGCATATTTAGGAATACAGGCAGCTAGTGACACAAATCTGGTGGAAGGAGTCTGGCACACACTGCTGCAAACAGGGAACACCCACAGAAGACTGACTAATGCTCACAGGAGGGGATGGGGAGGGGGGCCAGTCATAGAGCACTAAAAATGAGTAGAAGAAAAATACTCTGGGTTAAATAGAAGAAAAACATTCTAGGTGAAACTGTAACCTTGAACTTGTTAAGAGATTAGTTCAGTAGTATTCAGTGGCCATATTTAGATTAAAAAGCTATTTTCATTTGTCAATGTTGCAGTCTGAATAATTACAGAAATATTTATTTAAAAGTAACACTTTATAAAAAAACAACACAGAAATGATTTAGATGAAAAGCTCCAAGGTGTATTGTTTCATACCTGTTATTGCTATCTATACCTTCACCCCATTACTAAGCCATTTCACATAATTTTCAGTTCATAAATTTACAGTGAGGTTACAGAGCCCAGCCAGGATGGGACAGAATGTGTTCCAAGTTAGGCAGGGACCACGTGACTCTTCAGTGATGTCTCCCATGGAGACATGTATGCTTCACTGTTTCTTCCTGCACATCTTTTAGCTTCTCTGGTTGTGGCTGGTTTAGAGTCTCCTGATGCTAATAATGTGCTGCTTTTTGATCCTAGGAGGCTGATCCAACCTTTCAGGCCTCCTCTTCTGTAGGCCCTAATTATGAACTGTGAGGTTCAGGAGAGCTGGACAATCTGAAGGCTGGGAACGAATGCTTGCTTAAGGGAGGAATTGCCATTCCAACATCAACTGTCTTTAATCCTACTGCAGAAACTGTTTTCATTCTGGGGATGGTGAGTCCTAGAAGATCACGGCCAAGAAGCAGATGTCCTAAGTAGCTTCCTCTGAGAGTCTATCCCCAAGAGAGAGCCATGTGGCCACCTGCTTTTTATCATATTTCTAATAGCTGCTCCATTTCCTCAAGGGCTGTTGTGAAATCATTTACTTGACTGTTACATAAGGTCTGTTGTTCAAGGAACTGGGATCTCTCTTCTTCTTTCATCTTCAACTTTACCTTTAAGGCCTGCACGGAAAAACATTAAAAAACAAAAAACTCCACAAAACATTGACTCAGAAAAGACAATACAATAACCAGAACATTCTGTTCCATTGAGGAAGACCACTGGAATACTGACACACACTGTCTCCTTTTAGATTTATCTGTGTTGGCTTTAAGAACTGTCTTTACTACAGAATCTGTTATCTCTGCTGCTGCTAAGTCGCTTCAGTCGTGTCCAACTCTGTGCAACCCCATAGATGGCAGCCCACCAGGCTCCCCCATCCCTGGGATTCTCTAGGCAAGAATACTGGAGTGGGTTGCCATTTCCTTCTTCAATGCATGAAAGTGAAAAGTCAAAGTGAAGTCGCTCAGTCGTGTCTGACTCTTTGAGACCCCATGGACTGCAGGCTACCAGGCTCCTCTGTCCATGGGATTTTCCAGGCAAGAGTACTGGAAGCTGGAGCAATGAAATCCTCTAGGATTCCATGTAGTATCCCACGGTTCATCCAAGCAATTCAAAGAAGTCAAGACCCAAGAATCTGGGTTTCCTATTACAGGTTTCCCTGAGATATCAAGTTTCCACAGCATAGGTTTCGCACAGGTGTCAACTCTCACCTGGAGTAATCTGGCACGTTGCACACTGTCTCGTGCCCTGAGGATGTGAACATTTCTAAGCATCTTTAGAACCAAAAATTAGTTGAAAAAAATAGTGAAATCAAAGTCTTGGAATTTAGTTAATAGTAATGCATCAATACTGGTTTCTTAGTCCTGACAAATATACCATGACAATGTAAGATGTTAATTTTAGGAGAATTGAATTCCATATTATTTTTGCAACTTTGTCACAATCTAAAATTGTTGCAAAATAGTTTATTAAAGATGAATAAATAAATAAAAGAGTCCTCCAGAGACCCTCCTATTGTGGTAAGAAATGACAATTTTGCCTTGGGGTGATGTCTGCCTCTCACCTGTAACTCCTCCATCTGCTTTTTGGCTGATTCGTTAAAAAGCTTCAGTTCATCTTGCAAAGTTTGTAACAGCAGCTAAGAGAAAAGCAGTAGCAAATATAGTAACAGATCTTCATTGAAAGGTAAGGACTTTTCTTCATATAAACTCTTCTCCTCACAGGAGTTGAATTAGATGACCACTAACATCCCTTGCTTTCGGCCATTTACTGAGTGTCCACACACATGCCAGTCTCCTCTGAGAAAGGAGTCCACAGGAAGGACAGAGGACTGCACCTCCACATGCTCCGTGCTACACAGGCAATATGAACGAAAGGCTGCAGCCACTGAAGGGCTGACTAAGTTGCCTTGGGGAGCTGAGGAGGTGTCCATGCCCAGTATTTTAAGATGACAACTGATCTTCCTGGGGAAGAGATCACAGAAGCTCAAAAGGCTTTAATCCCAAGCAAATTACCTTCCTACCTCGGGGAAGGAACCAAAGAGAGGACAAATTTAATTCAGGCTGGACCTTTGTAAGACACAGTTCTTAGCAAAGGAGTAAGGGGAAAAATTTGGTAAAGCGTAGAACAGAGAAACCAGAAAGCTGTCTCCACTAGTCCACCCTACTATGGGTTTTAAAGCAGTACATTTTCAACTTAGACTCACTCTTATTTGTAAGCACAAAGTCACCCTTAAGGAAAATATGCTGTTTTGAGTACACATCCAACCATCCTCTTCCTGGATAACCAAAGGCTGTTTCGCAGGCTTTGCCGAGCATATGGCAGAGAACTGCTTAGATCGGCAAGGCCCCACACTCACTGGGCCCTCACCCCCTCACACCTGCCCCTCACCATGGAGTCCATGTGATCTGCAGTGGAGTCTTGCTGTGACGCCAGGGTCTCACTGCCTAAAACCAGCAGATACAACAGAGTCAGCCCTGACTAGGGAACTGCACCTTAAAAGAAAACAAAAAGCCCTCCACAGGAGTATTCATGAGGGAAACTTCTCTGAGGGTCTGGGCCTGGACACTCTCTCCTGAGCTTTCACCTCGGCAGGGTCCCCCATGCCTGCTCTCCAGAGCTGGATTTTACTTCTCCTTCCTCTCCAGGTATGGATATGGCCAAAACTTTCTTCTCAGCTCAGCAGAAAATTTGTCCAAAAGAAATGTATAGGTTTGGGGTCTGTTTACAGTACATAAAAAAAACTATTTCTAAAATCTCTATAGGCCTTCAACATTTTTATTGTGAAAACAATGCACATACATAGGCGATTAAAATCATGCAAAAACGTGTATGGTGACTGTAACGAATATATCCTAAAATGCACTATTTTAATGGCAGTATTAAAAATCAGTACTCTAATTCAAAGAAACCGGGGCTCCTTCCCTGGGCATTCTCAAGTTCCTCAACTCAGGCTCTCTGACAGTCTCTGCGTAATTCCTTCCGCTGTTTCCTCTGTTACAGACTGCCCAGAATCCCAGGGATGGGGGAGCCTGATGGGCTGCCGCCTATGGGGCCACACAGAGTCGGACATGACTGAAGTGACTTAGCAGCAGCAGCAGCCCTCTAGGGACAGGGTAAGAACAAGAATCACATCATGACTCAGATTACTAGCCAGCTTTAGAACCTTTTCAACAGTATCATCTCTCTCTCTCCACCCATGAAGATTCCTTGTGTGCTGTATCCCTTGAAAGAAAGAAGATATTTCTGATCTATTTGCAAGATCATACCTGTCAGCATCAAAAGAATGGCATAAAGTGTTCAGGTAAGAAAGAGATAACCCTCTCTCCACAACACCGGAAACACTTTTGGGCAGGCAGAGTCAACACCATTCAAGACCAGAGGAGGCGCTCCCTGAAATCTTTGGGGCTTTACTAGGCAACCCCTGCCCTGCTCAGGTCGGCTGACACCATGCTGAACTCCTGCCACATAGCCCAGGACCACTCAGGAGAGGCACAGGCACTGACTCCTCTGAAGGCAGTTCTTACCTGGGTTGAGGCCTTTGCTTTCTAAAATTGCCAAACAGTTGTCCTGAAACTTCTCCAGCAGCTCTACTTTTTGAGTCAGGTCCTTCAGCTCTCCCTGTTGGGGTGAATATGCAGACAGGGCAGGCCCATCCCATTCCTTGGGAACAGCCACAGCACAAGCCCAGTGTCTTTTCTGCCTGCCCTCAGGACCACCTGGTGTGGTCCCCCAGGAGTCCACATGAATCACCAGGGCAGCTGATGGCAGAGGTCTGGTGGGTCTCTTACCTGAGTTTCAATCAATTTCTGGTGCAATTGCTTGTTGACAACCTCTAAGAGCTGGTTCTTATCCTTGAGCTCTTCTTCTGATTTCTGTTTACTCAATGGTTTGTAGCTGTAATGACAACTGTACTTAGATAAAGAGGTGGAGGGGTTAAGAGTATGGGCTATGGAGTTACACAAACAGGCTGGTTCGAATCCTGGCCTCACCACATAGTGGAATATGACCTTCAGGGAGCTCTGTAACCTCTCAGGTTGCTTCCTCATTTGTAGAATCAATACCCTCACCTCATATTATTATTATTGTGAAGGATAAAGGAGAATATACATGCAAATTGTGACAGAGCTACTGACCCATTGCTAAGTCACTTCAGTCGTGTCCGACTCTGTGTGACCCCATAGACGGCAGCCCACCAGGCTCCCCCGTCCCTGGGACTCTCCAGGCAAGAACACTGGAGTGGGTTGCCATTTCCTTCTCCAATGCATGAAAGTGAAAAGTGAAAGTGAAGTCGCTCAGTCGTGTCAGACCCTCAACGACCCCAGGGACTGCAGCCTACCAGGCTCCTCCATCCATGGGATTTTCCAGGCAAGAGTATCATCACCAATACTGAATCCTTTTAAAGTTCTCTGAGTCTGTCTTAATAGTACTTTGTCTTTAGAACTTTTAAGACATGCTCAAATAATAGACGTGGAATTACAACCTATTTCTACAAACTTTCTAGCTTATATTATTTCTGCCTTCAGGACTGCAATGGCCAAGCAAGCCTCAAGCACAGAAAGATGCAGTTTTCTCCAAGATTTTACCACCAGCAGAACACTCATTTTGAAATCACTAACATATGCAGCTTCTCCCATCCTGAGGGCTTCCTGCCCTTGTTAATGCGCCATCACTGGGTTTAAGCAGTGGTCCTGGCATGGAGCCCCCAAACTCCTATCTGTTACTCAAGATTGTCGCATCACCGACTCTTGCCCTGACATTGTGTCGTAGGCCTGGCTGTGTCTCACCCCTGAAAATTCCATTCCAATTTCTGAGGTGGCACCAGACTGCAACATGGTAAAACAAGTCCCATGAGTGATTCTGAGGTACAACCAGAGCCCCACTCTGTATTAAGCCCCACTACCCTAAAGTGGTGGCCAAGTTTTCTTTACCCTGCTGCTCACCTCTTCCTGAGGTTCCTCCTGGAGGTGTCTGTAGCCTTCACCTGCCTAGAGAAGCAAAAACAAATCAGGATGTTAACTAGCCTTATTGTGGTGATCATTTCACAGTATACACAAACATCAAATCACTATGTTGTATACTTGAAACTAACACAATGTTATGTATCAACTATACCTCAATTAAATAATAATAACAAAGGAATCAATCACAGAGAATCATGGTACTGTTGTTACATATGTTGTGAACAAGGCAGAACAAAAAGAGCTTGGTTTTCTAAGGCAAGAACCAGAGGTTACATACAGTGCAGACAGTACAAGCTTGAGAAGCCCTGAGGCACCACACACTTGTTTTCGCCCAGACTATTGAAAAAGGCTTATGAATAGGGAATGGGCTCCCTTCCTGACTGGTTTGACAGCCTGAGAGACCTGCTCCTGCTTAGAATGGTGTGGCTGACTAAGTGGGAGCTGAGCACTCCGGAAAGGATACACACACACACGGCAGGCTGGCCTGTGCTCACACTAGCGACTCAGGCTCACAACTAGCACCCACTTGCCACGACTACCAGTTAGGGCTGGGGTTTGGCTGCACTTTTGCTATTTGCACATGCAAAGCAAATGCTGAGAGAGGAAAATAGTATCTATTATAACCCTGGCTGCACCTCTTCTGAGCTATCAATACCGAGGGTTCTGAAAAACAGCTCAGTAATGCTCTGGGCCACTGACTCAGGCCAATCCATCAGACACCTTGTGTTCTTCAAAACCCTAATTCTTGGTACTGAGCAATTTCTAACAGTAAGTTCTATTTGGATACTGATGTTCTGACTCTCACCCATTCTCTCGTCTCGGTTTGATGATTTTTGTAACATCATTCTCTGAAGCTCCTGAATGAGGTCTGGAAACATCAACTTCTTTGGACTTAACAGGTAACTGGCTCTTAAAAGTGGCTCGAGTTTGTGCATCTGCAAAGGAAAACAAGAGGGTGAAACCTCACATTTTATGACCAACAGCTGCCAATTCTATAAATCCTGAAGAATAAGACTTGTAGACCAACTGGGAATAGAAACCAAAATTCTTTAAATGTGACAGTGCAGTGTGTTTGAGGGTGGCCAGAAGCTTGACGATATAGCAAACCAAATGGCCAGAGGGTGGAGATTCATATAAGCAAAGATCGCAAGAGGCAGTGTGGCTACCAGCAAGGCAAAACACAGCCGAACCCTGCCTCATACAGCAATTCAATGGAACTATCTCTTTCTGCTCTTAAGCACTTTGCCTGCTCCCCTAAGCAACATGCAAGCTGTTTCAAGCTTCAGCTTTTGCATAGTTGTTTTGACCAGACTGGCTCACTAACTAGTTCTCTAAGACAGTGGTCCCCAAACTTTTTGGCACCAGGGACCAGTTTCCTGGAAGACAATTTTTCCTCAGACCAGGGGTGGGGTGGGGATGGTTTCAGAATGCCTCAAGTACATTAATTACATTTATCGTGCACTCTTTTTCTACGATTATTACATCAGCTCCATCTCAGATCATTAGGCATTAGATTCCGGAGGCTGGGGCCCCCTGCTTTGCAGATGTCTTTGTACCTCAGCATCTAGGAGAGTATCTGGCATATTAGCAAAAATTCAAAACCTACTTACTGAGTAAACGGAACATGTCAGTTCCAAAGACCATCTCTAAAGTAGCTCCTTTCGTCATCTTCCCTCTTCCATGCTGGCCTTAAATACCATCATCCATTTTTGTTTATCTTTAAGTTTATAGAGTTTCATACTAGGTTCCTTATTTGGCATTCTATTCTGATCCTGGTAGGCTATTGCCAGATAACCAGAGAAATGGCCCTGACATGACACTCTTCTTCCCTAGAAGAGAGCATCTGACTCCTAGCCCTTATGCCGCCCTCCGCCACACATCTCTTTCTACCACTTTCATTCCATAGCAAATCCAAGTAACTTCTTCTGGAGTTAAGTACTCACCCTAACCCATCCCTGGTGGCTCAGACGGTTAAGCGACTGTCTACAATGTGGGAGACCCAGGTTCGATCCCTGCATCGGGAAGATCCAGGAAATGGCAATCCACTCCAGTACTATTGCCTGGAAAATCCCATGGACAGAGGAGCCTGGTAGGCTACGGCGTATGGGGTCGCAAAGAGTCGGACACAACTGAGCGACTTTACCTACCCCATCTAATACATGCAAAGGATTCTTCCACTTTATACCAACTTACATTTTGTTCATTGTAAAATGGCTCCTTTAAAAACCTGGGCCCATACTCTGGTTTCTGAGATTTTATATGCCCCAAGGCAACTAAGCCTCTGTGCCACAATCACTGAGTCGGCCTAGAGCCTGTGCTCTGCAACAGGAAGAGCCACCACAATAAGAATCTCCCTCTCTCCAAAACTATAGAAAGACTGTGCAACCAAAAATAGTTTTAATAACCTTGACCTATCTTAAGTTGAAGAAATCAACGATTAAATCAAGATGAAGAAATGAGGTACAAAGCACTGAATTGCAGGCATTAGGAAACTTTGTGTTTGATAAAGATTTATTCTGATGACTTTAGCTGCACAACAGTTTGGAATAAATATGATTTCTCAGGCTAACAAATTATTTCATTTATAGGTACACTCAGTGGGCACTTACATCCTATTTTCCACACTCTTTCACACAAAGCAAGTATTAAAAGGGTTCTTTCTGAGATCTGTCAGAAAAGGTAACCTTGGGTGAATGAATTTATCATCTCCTCTCTCAGGTATTAATAAGTCATACACGATAAGAAATATCTCATGTAAAAAGGTATCAACAGCAAACTGATCAAAATTAACACTCTCCATTGACTGGGATTGGTTCCAATAACCCATATTTGTAAGAACCTAAGGATGGTATTGTAGGAAAAATTTAGCAGGGTTTAACAAAGACTATCTTCTTAAAATGAGAGATGCTAAGGAAGGAACTGGATGGCTAGTGCCATGGATGGAAAGACTAATTTTTCACTGTATATTGTTTCCAAACTTTGGAATTTTTTAACATGTGTATATGTTATCTGTTAAAAAAACTAAAAAACAACCAACCCTTGCCTAACATAAAAAAACCTGGGAGGCAGCCTAAACATTTTTAAATATTGAGGTTACATATGACTGTAAAGCTGTGACAGGGAGAGAAGCAAAGAGATGAAAACTTCCAGTTTGGGTGGGGAGATGCCAGTCACTCCCCACTGCACTAAAGATGCCGCTTTCTAAGAGAAAGGCAGTGTACGACTGACTCCAGTTCCTCCATCAACTCCTAAGCCCTGCTGATGACAGGATTGCCATTCAGGTGTTCTGAAGCAATATAAGACAAACAAAAGCCTGTAAGGCCTTTGGCGAAAAGCCTATTTACTTCATAGGTCAATCCTACTAGCCTCATTAATCAGATGCATGGAGTCACCTGGGAAAGGATCTTAAATAGCTGCTTCAAAACCTTCCACCACCACCCAGTTCTCATGTTTGAAACCAATTCTCTGCTATAATCTCTAGATTAGGCAGCTCGACAGTTGCAGGATTCAGGAGATAATTTCAACTCCAAGATGAGTCACACAAAGCAAAATGGCAAAGCAACGAAACATTGCTTTTAATCATGCCTCCTCTCCCAAAGTTCTGAAGCATTAGTTAGGCCTGATCCCTCTCTCTCTCTCTCACTTTACTCAACAAATATTTGCTTAGAATGTACTATATAAAGGACACTGTGCAGTTACAAATGGGAGCCAGACACGGTGTGAACCCTAGTGCTTCTCCCTAACTATCCTGCTTTTTAAATGACTCTCTTCTCTCCTCCCTGACAGCAAACCCAGTCCCTCAGGACAGCCCAAGTCTGGAAATAAAACAGATACGTATAAAAGGGATCCCTGGCTTACTGCGAATAATATTGTAGAATAGTCAGCAACTTGAATCTAATTGGTGAATGCAGCAGAGTTCGGTTTGAAGAAGCAGGGGGGTGGGGCAAGTCTAAATTTCTACCTTACTGCCCTTCCCCTAACTCCCGTTATAAACTAGACAGCCCGGTTCTAGGGAAGTTAGTAAGCTGTCAAAGCCGGTAGAATGCCCTTCCTTGCCAGTGCCACCCATCCCCAACAACAGATTTGACGCCTCCAGACTCCTGGCCCGACCACCCCAGGGCCGGTTCACAGTGCCAGGGGGTAAGGGCCCCGTGGACACCCACCTGCGGGCAGGCCGCTGCTCAGCACACAGGAGGGCTGCAGGGTGTACACTGTCTTAACCACGCTGGTCATCGTAACGAGGCGGCACGGCTGGGGCCTAGAAGTTACAAGGTGAATGGTTACCCAGGGCTGGGCCAAGGAGACCAAGCAGGCTGAGGCCCCAGGAGAGCGCGACTCGGAAGAGCGAAAATCCTCCATTCCCAGCCCATCCCATCGACTTCCCACAGCCAGCACAGTTTCCTGCCCCAGGAGAGCCGAACCCAGGTGCCTGCTGCTCCTGCCCGCACGCCTCGTCGCGCTGGTTCAAAAGATGCTCCGCAGTAACTGCCGTACCACGGACCGCGTCTGCCGCCGGGGTTTCAAAGGGAAACTTCCGGCGACCGGGCGGAAGTGGGTGTGGTGCGCTCTCTGTAGGAGGCCATGTTGTACGGCAGTCACTGGAGTGGGCGACGCCTTCGGCGGCTGCCATGCTGTACGGAAGGTCTGAGTCCATGCCAGAGTTTGAGCTTCCTGCGCTGGATATAGGAGTCCCCAGGTCTGGGCAGGGGAAGAGAAGTGGTGTACTTTGCAGTCTTTAATGGAGCTATGAGCCACTGGCGTCATATTCTGGCCTTGGGACGGAAACGCAGTCACGTTTAGGGTTCTTGTCACAATCCTTCTTTTTATTTGGTCTGTGATTGTTAGGGGTGGTGCATGATGCCGGAAAGCCAGGAGCACAGAGAGGGATTGGTAGAAAAAAAAAAAAACTATACGGTGGAGAGTGGCAGGTGAGATTTGGAGAGGGCTTGTGAGCTGAAATACCTGAGACACCTATCCTCAGTCCTAACTTTTAAAACACTTATCCAGAATTTAAGCTGAGATTCAAAGCTACTCCTAGCCAATGGGGCAGAGTTCGTTAACATTTAGCGCGCTAATTCATTTCATTCAACAACTATTCATTGAGCGCCTGCTTTGGGTCAGACAATGGGCAGATGAGATGAGGACAACAAATATCAAGACTCACTTGGGCTGTGCCCTCCTGAAGTTTACAATCCAGTGACCAGCAAATAATCATACAAACCTGTCAATTACATCTCAATTAAACTGGAAAAAAAAAACAAAAACAAAATATGCATTTATCAACTATAGTAAAACTATTAGGGGAGAATACAACGTGCTATGAGAGACAAGCAGGAAAACCTAAATTGCAGAGTCAGGAGAGATATCTTAAGTGATGTTTGACTAAAAGGGGGAGTAGGAGTTAACCTGATGAGGAATCCATAATCGTAAGAATGGGCTTTTCTTCAGTTCAGTTCTGTCACTCATTCATGTCTCACTCTTTGTGACCCCATGGACTGCAGCACACCAGGCCTTCTTGTCTATCACCAACTCCCGGAACTTGCTCAAACTCATGTCCATCCAGTCGGTGATGCCATCCAACCATCTCATCCTCTGTTGTCCCCTTCTCCTCCCGCCTTCAATCGTTCCCAGCATCAGGGTCTTTTCAAACGAGTCAGTTCTTTGCATTAGGTGGCCAAAGTATTGGAGTTTCAGCTTCAACATCAGCNTGATGAAAGTGAAAGAGGCGAGTGAAAAAGTTGGCTTAAAACTCAACATTCAGAAAACAAAGATCATGGAATCCTGTCCCATCACTTCATGGGAAATAGATGGAGAAACAGTGGGAACAGTGGCAGATTTTATTTCTTTGGGCTCCAAAATCACTATAGATGGTGACTGCAGCCATGAAATTAAAAGATACTTACTCATTGGGAGAAAAGTTATGACCAACCTAGACAACATATTAACAAGCAGAGACATTACTTTGCCAACAAAGGTCCGTCTAGCCAAGGCTATGGCTTTTCCAGTAGTCATGTATGGATGTAAGGGNTATTTCTTTGGGCTCCAAAATCACTATAGATGGTGACTGCAGCCATGAAATTAAAAGATACTTACTCATTGGGAGAAAAGTTATGACCAACCTAGACAACATATTAACAAGCAGAGACATTACTTTGCCAACAAAGGTCCGTCTAGCCAAGGCTATGGCTTTTCCAGTAGTCATGTATGGATGTAAGGGTTGGACTATAAAGAAAGCTGAGCACTGAAGAATTGATGCTTTTGAACTATGGTGTTGGAGAAGACTCTTGAGAGTCCCTTGGACTGCAAGGAGATCTAACCAGTCTGTCCTAAAGGAAATCAGTCCTGAATATTCATTGGAAGGATTGATGTTGAAGCTGAAACTTCAATGCTTTGGCCACCTGATGTAAAGAGCTGACTCATTTGAAAAGACCCTGATGCTGGGAAAGATTGAGGGCAGAAGGGGACAATAGAGGATGAGATGGTTGGATGGCATCACTGACTCAATGGACATGAGTCTGAGTAAACTCTGGGAGTTGGTGATGGACAGGGAGGCCTGATGTGCTGCAGTCCATGGGATCTCAAAGAGTCGGACACGACTGAGCAACTGGACTGAACTGAACTGAATGATTATGAAACACTATGTATCTTTCTCAAGGGCATGTTTCTTCTATCTAACAAGAACATATAATCAATCTGATTTCGGTGTTGACCATCTGGTGATGTCCATGTGTAGGGTCTTCTCTTGTGTTGCTGGAAGAGGGTGTTTGCTATGACCAGTGCATTTTCTTTGCAAAACTCTATTAGTCTTTGCCCTGCTTCATTCCGCATTCCAAGGCCAAATTTGCCTGTTACTCCAGGTGTTTCTTGACTTCCTACTTTAGCATTCCAGTCCCTTCTAATGAAAAGGACATCTTTTTTGGGTGTTAGTTCTACAAGGTCTTGTAGGTCTTCATAAAACCGTTCAACTTCAGCTTTTTCAGCATTGCTGGTTGGGGCATAGACTTGGATAACTGTGATATTGAATGGTTTGCCTTGGAAACGAACAGAGATCATTCTGTCGTTTTTGAGATTGCATCCAAGTACTGCATTTCGGACTCTTTTGTTGACCATGATGGCTACTCCATTTCTTCTGAGGGATTCCTGCCCGCAGTAGTAGATATAATGGTCATCTGAGTTAAATCCACCCATTCCAGTCCATTTTAGTTCGCTGATTCCTAGAATGTCGACGTTCACCCTTGCCATCTCTTG